>JAOPHQ010004885.1:10000-125000 GCA_030340625.1 Merluccius polli
CCAGAGCTAGACTACAGACGGCAGACTCCACACGTCGACCGACGACCCGTCCCATTGGTCGCAAATTGGATATCGCTCATCGATTGTTAGTTATTTTTCGAGTAAAGAAAAGGCCAACATAGTTTTTGCTTACGGTTTATCGTTACAGTTTCAAAAAAGCTGGTATTTGGTTGCGCTTTTCTCTCGTTTCACATTGTTGTCGGATGGATGTTTCCCTGCTTCTGGGCTGCTCCACCAAGTGTTCAAATACGTTTGCCGTCCGCCATTATTTATGACATTGTATAGACGGAGCGATTAATCGATTGTATAATCGAACTGAAAATAATTGTTAGTCGCAGCCCAAACTCCTGGCAGCGATGTGAATAGTGAACGAATATGAGCCAGCGCCACACGGATGACTTTCATTCCCTCGCTTTGTTGAGAAACCTAACCGCAGCACTACTGTGTGTGTGTGTGTGTGTGTGTGTGTGTGTGTGTTATTGATCGGGTTAAATGAGCCAGTTAAAGGTAATTAGAGGCCAGGCTACAGAGGAGTGGAGATGGGCTGCTAGATTATATTGGAAACAACACGTTTTGAACACATTACCGAAGTGGCGCCAAACCCAGACGGGATACAAACTTAACAGCAATCATTACCTTCTAAAGCCCTTTGAAGTCTTGCGGAAAGCAGACAAATGGGATGTTAGTAGGGTCTATTTTTAATCAAGGGAGATGGGTTTTGAAGTTGCTATTGTTGTTGCTGCTGCTGCTGCTGCTGTGCTGTTTGTTTGTGTCTGATATCGTCTGACTTGACACCCGATTGCGATACAATGGGAGACAACGATTCAATTGAGCGCTACAACTTCTGCAAAGTCGCCCGGAGCGGCCGCATATCTGCCTGTGTGAGGCCGACACATGTCAAATAAATGTTTTTATAAATGTTTGTCTTTTTTTAGTGGCACTTTCATTTCAATGCACTTAACCCCACTGTGCGGGACTTGATTATGGCCAATAAAAGCAACCTAAAAATGACCTCCATCAAAACTCCTTCCCCTCTTGGCCGTCTTGATTTGAGATGCAATTCACCCATTCACTCTCTCTCTCTCTCTCTCTCTCTCTCTCTCTCTCTCCCTCTGTGTGTGTCTCTCTCTCTCTCTCCGGTCCACAGAGCCAATGAGGACCCCCAAGCGGCTGAAGATCGCCGAGACCAGGTCGCGTCTGATCGCGGTGGACTGGGAGTCGCTGGGCTACAACATCACCCGTTGCCACACCTTCAACGTCACTATCTGTTTCCACTACACCACGGCCAGCAACCGCAGCAAAGCCGACTGCCTGGATATGGACCCCAAAGGTGAGACTGGTGGCCGTTGGTCTGCTGGGGGTTGCTGGGAGTTTGTTTTTTTGTTATTGATGGGTCAATAAAAAAAAGGATTCGGTCATTTCAGGTTTTTCTGCGATGCGCCACCAAAAAGTAATGACTAACATTTTATGTCAGATTATTTTATGTCCAATGGCTACTCGTGTGCGGGCACTTTTTGTAGCTCCACTTTGGTTGGACGATTTGATGGATGCAAAGTTGTATGCTTTGATCGTTCTCACGTGAAAGTCTCTTGAGTCTTTTGAGAAAAGTGTCTGCTAAATGAGTAAATGTAAATGTAACGATGAACACTAAATTACCAATAGAAGTGTTTTCCAACTTTATTTCTCATTGGCTAAATCCCGTCTCTTCAGCGGTGTCACAGTGTTACTGTGCATGTAGAGCCACACAGTATTGCTCCTTGCACATCTGAAGTCATAGGCAGAAAGGCAGGGGTTGTCAATAACCATCTATTGATTACACCTTGTGAACGCAGCACCGCGCCACCTGGTGGGCAACCTGCCGCCCTACACCAACGTGAGCCTGAAGATGATCCTGACCAACCCTGAGGGGCGCAAGGAGAGTGATGAGACCGTCATTCAGACCGATGAGGATGGTGCGGCACTATGACGCACACACGCACACGCACACGCATGCACAATCATACAGATGCACATACGCAAGCTCCGCCGTAGCAGAGTTCAGTTCTGTTGATTAATTTTAGTGTGTGTGTGTGTGGTTGTGTGTGTGCCTGTATGTGCAGTCCCGGGTCCTGTTCCCGGCCAGTCCGTGAGGGCCACGGCGTATGAAGACAGCATCCATCTGTACTGGAAGGAACCCGCCGAGCCCAATGGAATCATCATCCAATATGAGGTATTACCGGTACCAGCCCGGTGTAGCTCATAGACACGGCTTGCAACTGGCAACTGCCTGCAAACGAATCACAAGATAAACGTTCTGAAACCGGTCCGTTCACATCGCCGCAACGAACCAGCAAAGTGAAGTGAAGTGAAGCCGCCTGTGTTTATTGCGGCAGCAGAGATGAGAGATGCGTTTGCGCTGACGATATGCCAGAAGCAATGCACCAGCTGATCCAAAAGCAAAACACAAACTTCAGGGACTGTATTTCACCCGGAGAGAGGCTAAATTAGTGAACGCTGCGTTTCTTGGCAGCTGGTGAGAAACAAAAGATCAACATGGTGATATTTCTCCTCATTACATCGGTATGAGTCCCCCTTTTAAAATAAGTACTGTCACTTCCTGTCGGTGTGCCGCAAACGGTCCATTATCCGCCATGTTTAAATAGTGGGGTAGATACCGTCAATGCCGTCAATACGTTCAACACCGTTGCAACTTTCTCTGCAACGTTCTGAAAGCGTTGCCAATCTTTATTCCCAACGGACATAGTTGTTGCTGTCAAGTTATTCAAGAACAACACTATACACAGTCACATCACTGTGAATTGTTCAAGGTCAGGGCTGTATTGTGGCTTCAAGCCACATGGAGAACATACCACTCACAGAGCAGTTTGTTGACTTGCACACATTCCTTTCTATGTATGTGCTCTGGCTTTCAAACCAGGTAGTCCAGTTATCCTAGTTTTGCAAACTTAGGAGGGATAATAAAGAAACTGATTGCGAATGGGAATCGTGTCGCCGGTTACTGTAGCCATGGCAGACGATGTACACTTGAGCAAGTCGGCCTCAAAATTATGTTACTAATGGATGGCTTTGAGGTGAGTTTCTGTATTATTAGACTATTTCAATGATTTTAATGGGTACTTGCTCATTCACACCATTCATGCTTGCGTTTTTTGTGTTAAATTCATTTTTTTCTATGTAGATGTTCTGAATGTCTGCGTAACCAGAGCATCGTTCTGCTCTTCCCCTCCACAGATCAGCTACAGCGGCTTGCGTTCGTTCGACCCCTCGGTGCCGCTGCAGCGGCCGGGGCTGGTCGTGTCCCTGCCGTCCAACGCCACCCAACACCTGTTCTCCCAGCTCCACCCCGGTGTGACGTACCAGTTCTCCATACGAGCGTCCACCTCCAAAGGGTTTGGGCAAGCCACCACGCTTAATGTTTCGACTAATATTTCAGGTAAGAAAAAATTTATATCTAACGAAACTCACTATGGACCTGTTTCCGCACGAGAAATGTCTAGATTCTCCAACCGTTTTAAAATTCCCATCGTATCTAGATTTCAAAACTCATCTGTTTACTTGAAAGCACAACGTGCTCACAACCGTCTCAGCCTGTTCACACGCAGTTTACGAGAGGTCCCCGCTTGATATGTGCACACACAGGTTTCAAGTTTGTACCACAAGCATGATTTTCACGATTTCTCAGACGGTGGTGTACCAGCAGTTCACATTGCATGGTTCAACTATAAGGCTTGCCCGATTGCAAGTGAAATGCCACGTCGGGCAATTAAATGTAGCAACAAAAAAATTATAAATAAATATATAAAAATCATCTTTGTACCATCATTTAAAAAATGATTAAACATGACAATTAACTTTAAACTTTACTCAAAAAACGCTAATAAAGAAAGCAATTTGTATAGAGGCAAGTAAAAATTGACTTCGGGCAGATTTCTGACCCACTTGCATAGGTCAGAAACATTAACGTTGAACCCTGCATTGCATTGGATAATCATGTTTAATAATTTAATGTCTAGGACTCGTATAATCGTAAGAAAAGAAGGCACAGCACAGACATGTTTCAGAGTATGAGCTAAGCACGTGACTTGACGACGCTTTCGCCGGACATTCGGTCCATCGCTCGCCAGTCTAGCTAGAGTGCAGCGTACACCACCTCCGGCGGTGGTTTCCACGACGGTTGTCTGCATCTCTCGTACAGCCGCTCCCGCCTGTTAAGACGGAGGAAACATCTCTCTTTACATCACTGACTCAAAATCATTTTCAAATCGCGATTTGAAGAGTGTCAAAATGCATATGTAAACAAGGCCTAAAATATCACAACTTCATACTGTACATTATATAGAGTAATATATATTATGTGCTACTTTTTATTATTATTATTATTATTATTATTATTTGATTGTATATCTTTGTATTACCCTATGTCATGATTTGCATGTGGCTATTTGGCTAGCCGTTTGTGAATATTAAGCATTTGCATGACAATGGGATCCTATTTGTGTATTCCACATGCACAGAACACACAGATCCATGCCTGACTCTCTCTCTCCCTTTTCTCCGTCCCTCCTCCCACGTCAGCCCCGACATTGGAGGAGTACGATGGCTCGGAGGCCTTCCTGAACGAAACCGCCACAACCATCACCGTCCTGCTCAAGCCGGCCCAGGCCAAAGGAGCACCCATAAGGTACGTGTTGACACGCGCGCACGTACATACACACGCACATACACACGCCTGGTGTCATGTACAGTACAGGCAGTCTGCGGCCACGTAACCCACGCTGGGCTAGGGAACATCTAGCGGTAGTAACGGACCCTTTTCACACAGGCGTCGTCGTCGGACAAACACAGGTGTTGCTCATAACACTCATTACGGCTCTGCTCCTTTGATGCGGTAAGGAGAAGATAAGTAGACTCGTATCCACTAGTTTAGTCCACTACCCGAGCCCTGCTACATGAAAGGAGCAGCGTATCCATAATCAGTGTTATGAGCGACACCCGGGTTTGTCCTACGATGTCGCCTCTGGGAAGTGGGTCGACAGTGGAATCAAAAATGCTTTTCGCCGGCTATAATTCCAATTATTAGTCTACGGTATCTTATGTAATGTGCCGTCTTTTGTTCTCTGACAGCAAATGATTATACTAACTAACGGTCTGACACACTACCGGCGCTTCGGTTTACTTAATACGTTAAAACGAACGAGACGGCGGAAGGCAAAACATTTTTTCAAGGCAAATCCTTACGAACCCGCCGCCCCAAAGACAGACAGAGGGGCGACGTTTTCAGCATCGCACGAGGTGCATAAGGAGCACTTGTCCAGTACGAAGTGGGCTGAGGGTGAGCACACACACACACACACACACACACACCCATGCACGCCGACATTCTGACAGACGGTGCACAGACTGTCCTGGGTTGAGATGCACGGATGCATACATAAGGACTTGACGGTGATACATGCCAACCCAACATGCTTATTCATATATCCAAGTGTGTGTGTGTCTGTGTGTGTCTGTGTGTGTGGGGGGGGGGGGGGGGGGGGGGGGAGGGGGCTGCTTGGTCGGGTGGGCGTTTGGCTCCATAGTGTCCATCTGCACTACCATTCTGGCAGACCTGAGGGCAGAGGAGGAGTGTGTGAGTGTGCGTGTGAAGGTGGTGGTGGTGGTGGTGGTGGTGCTGGGAGGGAGGGGGGGTGCTAAGAAGGAAGGCATGGCTGTCTCTCCGCAAAGGCTGACTGTCTGTCTGTCTGTTGGGATGCCAGATCTCTGCACCAAAATGCTATGTAAAAGAGCTGTAGATGAAAACCGTTTGGAGCCGGAATAATATGTGGATGCTTGTCGTGTCTATTTTACCGGTCTCCTAAAAAGAAAGTACCGTTTCATTTTTACGTTGTTCTGCGTGTGTTATTGCTGTTTTTTCTCCTCTAGTGTGTATCAGATCACAGTGTGTTGAGTGTGTTATAATGCGGTGTGTGTTCTCCTCTAGTGTGTATCAGATCGTGGTGGCGGAGGTGAACCCGCAGCGCTCCCGACGCCAAGCCTCCTCTGACTGCTACCAGGTGATCCATCAAAAGTCATTCAAAACTACTCCTCCCCAAAATAAAAACAGCTTATTGTATGATTGTACGTTGTGGCTATGAAGTAGTACTTAACATTGTATACATTGTATATACACCACAGGATACACCTAGCAATTATGGTGCACTTAGAAACGGGTTCTGTTGACATCCTTGCTGTACCGACAGTGATATATTGTTGTTTTACTTTCTACTGACAAATGTACTACTTACTATTGTAAGTCGCGTCGGACAAAAATTCTGCTAAATGCCCTAAATGTAAATCTATATATATTATATAATATAGCATATATAAATATAAATATATTCTATATTTTATATATACAATTACCATTGAAAATATATAGATACAAAATGATATAAACGTATACGTTCATATCTTATTCACTTTCACTTTCCACTGACCCGCCCCCTCTCCCCCCACAAGGTTCCTCTGTCCTACAGCAGCGCTTCAAGCAGCGGCTCTCCGTACTACTTTGCAGCCCAGCTGCCACCTAGCAGCCTGCCAGAGCCTCTCCCCTTCACCGTAGGGGACAACCGGACCTACCAGGTGAGCCCCCCCCCCCCCCCCCCCCCCCCCAACCCATCTATTGCCAACGCAAAGCGTTTTTTTTTCTTCTTGTTGTTAGACCCACACCCAAATACTTCGCCTGCCTGAACCCAGTGCTCCTAGCTTACACTCACTTGGATTCAATGGGTACAATGGCTCCCGCGTCTGGGTGGGTCTGTCTGCCTCTGGTTTAAAGTCTGTGAGGCCGGTGAAAATGGAGTGTCGTCTCTTATCTTGGGACGCACGGTGGTGCTGCTCTCCGGATCTGGCAGATCTGACCGTTGAGGTTTTTCAACCGGTGAATGGCATTTACAAACGGCTTGCTCCCCCGGTCCCCAGGGTTTCTGGAACCCGCCGCTCGCCCCGAGGAAGAACTACAACATCTACCTGCAGGCGGTCAGCAGCACAGACCGGGTAAGGATACCGCCGCTCACCGACACCGGGTAGCACAGCCGCGAGCCGCACACAAACAGTGAGTCGACACGCAACTGTTCATCGTGATCCTGTTCTAACGTGTCGTTCCCCCTCCTCCACGCAGGAGACCAAGACCCAGTGTCTGAGACTAGCAACAAAAGGTGAGCGAACCAACAACACCTCTTTGCCACGAAGTGGGGGTGGGGGTGGGGGTGGGGGTCATTCCTCGATAAAGAGATGCCAACTCCAGGGGCCAGATATGAACAAAATGAAAAATAAGAAAATTGAAAAAGAAATTGGCTCTCATAAAAGAGTGTTTGTCACCAGAGGTGTGGCGGGTGTTAATATTTCATTTCATCCTTCCCTCATGTTGTCCGTCGCCAAGTTCCAGTGGTCAATATCCGGTCCGATATTTATAATCTGGATTTTTGTTTGCTTGCCTGTTCAGTTGTTTTTTTGTATTTCGACTGTTGATAGATTATATTTATAAGTGTGTGTGTGTGCGGGTGTGCGTGTCTGCGTGCGTGCATGCATGCTTGGTGTTAGTATCATGTTTGTACTACAGACCATATGCCGCCAGATTATCAGACTCTCAGACTCTTAAATGGTGTGGATGTAATCTGTGTGCAGCCTCCTCCTTGTCCCCCGCCCCTCACTCACTCTCTATCTGTACTGCGGGGAGATATGTTCTGATAAAACTGACCCCCATCGTTCCACCGTGCGAGAACTGAGATGTCTCCCCGTATCACCGGTGAGCACACACACACACACGCGATACGTTGAAACCCATCTTGAGTCAGTTTCGATGTGTTTGTGCGGTTGCCTGCACAAGCACACCGTTTGGCGAAGAGTGCTTTGATGTATCAGCACAAAAATGCAAAAAAATTCAGGAAAGGCCCGACAGAAATGAACTAAAACGGATGGAAGTGGCCACAAACCACACATCTCGAACAGTTGAAAGAGGCCGTCTTCATCAAACGAGCCAAACGGAGCCGCCGCATAATGGGCTGTGTGTGGATATTGAAATATCCACCACCGGCCGTGCCTGCAAAGTGACTAGTGAGCTAAAAACACTGTCCGACTCTTTAGCTCCGGGGCCCGTAAGCCACGACGAATGGAGTAGATTTAATATCGGAGAAAGACGCACTAATGCTAATGGACAGAGGTCATCCAAGGCTCTTGTCGCATGCGCGCATGTGTGTGTGCGCGCGTGTGTGTGTGTGTGTGCGCATGTGTGTGTGTGCGTGTGTGCGTGTGTGCGTGTGCGTGCGTGTGAGACGGGGGGGGGGGCTCTCATTGGGTCATCTTGGGTGTTTTCTTCTGTCACGTCTCCCTGAGGGTGTGTGTACTGACCTGGATTTGAGTACCTTAGATGTCTTGGTGCTTCGCCCCCTCAAATGAATGGAGGAGGGCAGCTCCCACTCTGAACGGTTTGGGCTTGTTATTTCAGAACGGTTGAAAGCAAATGAAAGCCCCCAGTGATATTAAAGCCAGTAGTTAGCGCCGCAGCGAGGGGTCTCTCCACGTGTGTGTGTGTGTGTGTCGGCAAGATCATGGCCGATGGGGAGATTACAGATGTTTTTTGAGGCATTAAAGGATGGATCACAATTTGATGGATTTATTGTATTATATTGAACTGTAAAGTAGCCGTGGGCAGGATCGGCTGGATTATCCTAATACCGTATGATGTTGTTGTGCCGCCAAAGCAACACAACTCTGTTGTGACGATGGCATCCCTAAGCAGGGCTTAAGAACACAAAAACATACCGT
Source organism: Merluccius polli (assembly GCA_030340625.1). Taxonomy (NCBI): domain Eukaryota; kingdom Metazoa; phylum Chordata; class Actinopteri; order Gadiformes; family Merlucciidae; genus Merluccius; species Merluccius polli. The sequence continues at coordinate 18,806 of JAOPHQ010004885.1, forward strand.
ATATACGCTGTGGGTTTGATAACACACTCCAGACAAACAGCCGAGCAGCTCCATGAACGCACGGATACGTAACAACGGATACGGCGAATATTGGGGAACAATAGGGACTTTTTTATTATTTAACAATGACACAATAATCAAAGTGTGTCAGTTATAAAAGTGAAGTTGTTAACTCAGCCCCCATATAGGCAATCCACGGGATCTGTCCACAAATATTATTATTCAAACTAAATAATATCCCATCCAGCAGAAACCTTGTTGTTACCGTTATGGCGCCGCCGCCCGCTGTTTGTGAGTGGTTGTAATGCGTTTGGCAGTTGCTATTGTTTTTAAATGGTGTTGTGACCCAGTCCTTTGCCAATCCCGGGTAAATATTTGTAGACATCGCTCAAAGATAAAGAATCGGGCTCAAGGCCGAATTCTTTCACGGCTAAAATAACAACCGCTGCGCCCCGGCTGGTGTATTAACGCAAGCCACGCGTGTCTGCAGTTTACTTTACTGCGGTCTGGTCATTGGCTAATTCAAACGCCGGGCCTGGGCTCGCCGCTCTTGGGCTCACTTTTGCGCTGTAGTTTGTAACCACAGCCTGAGGGAATCCAGGCGCAATCCCGGAGGTGGCGAAGTGGATTTGTGAGCCCGAGGTGGAAGCGCATCTCTCTCTTTTAAATAAAGGGCCGGCCGTGTGTCAATTCCCCTCGGATCAAAACCAAAAAGTGTTGCGGTGGAGTTTATCGTGGCAGTGCAGTTGGAAGAAGGAAAAACAAGCTGCGGTTTATTTATGCATTTATTATTCGTTTCAGACAACAGGGTTAACTTCTTTTCTAGTGGAGCGGTGCCACTTAAGGCCGAAACGCACACATGTGCGTCTCCTTACATGGAGGCGCGGGGGAGAGGAGGGTTCACCTCGCACTAAACAGGCCGGCGCCGCTCTCTGCGATAGGGAGGCATGAACATGTCTCGCATGATGAACTTTGGATTTTTGGTTGTTGTATGAGTTGGAGAGCGTCTCCAGATGGCCTCAGGTCTTGATGAGTCAGACATTTCATTTCTATTAGTAATGGATGACGATGTTTAGCAGTTTAACAGACCCCTCGAAGATGGGAGGGGGGAGATTACCGGGAAGTTCAAATGAGTCGCTCCACAGGAATGCTCTTGAAAACATTTGTTTCCTATTGTTTCCAGCCTAGGTCTCTTTCCGGGAAATACATTTTGTTACTGAAGGCCAGTCCTGAATCTACCCCACGAACATTTCAGTGGGATTTAACCATTTGATTGTGTCTGCTATAAACTCACTTTCAGAGGTGGTCCCATTTCTCATTCTCTTCTTACTTTATAACAATGCAGAAAAAAGAAAAGAAAGACAACTAACAAAGTATCTCACTAAGAAATGTTTGACGGTCAGATAAAATTAAACAAAAATCTCCTTTTTGTTAAGGTGCAACCGAGGAGCCCGAGGTGATCCCTGACCCGGCCAAACAGACGGACCGGGTTGTGAAAATCGCTGGCATCAGCGCCGGCGTCCTGGTCTTCATTCTCCTGGTGCTGGTGGCCATCTTGCTGGTGAAGAAGAGGTAAGTGAGCCTACTGCCCCCCCCCGCCCCCCCCAACCATACACACACACACACACACACACACACACACACACACACACACACACACACTCTCTCTACTCACCCTCCCCAGGCCCTCAACCCAACCCGGAACACACTTCACAACGAGAGGAGTGCAAGTCGGCTCCACACACACACACACACACACACACGTAGGACTTGCCACACGGACGCACTCACAACGCTGTTGTTGTTGTTGTTGTTCGTTGTTGTTTTGTGTTGGTTCCAGTGTGGGTGCTGCACTATACTAGCCATCCATGGACCATACCATCTACCATTAACGTTGATCTCCCTTCTGAACCAGCCTTCAGCCTCTTCCATCTAGAAGGCATAGTTGTTGTTGTTGTTGCTGTTGCTGTTGTTGTTGTTTTTAATGGATCATTTTGGCCCACGGCAAGGGCGGGTATGGCCTATGACCTGGGTTACTTACTCTCTATCGAGGAAGTGTCACTGCTGAGGATCTCTAACATGCACAACTTCGCGAGCTATGTCAAGAGGTAAAGAGCAGGAAGGAGAAACGCCCCATTATCAGTGATTTACAACGAGGATCCCGGAGAATTTAGTGAATAACTAGGTTGTAGATAACAACCTGGCGCAGTATTCGATGGCTCCAGTATGGTAAAGGGAGACAATTTGATGATTTTCTTTTTCTTTCCATCGTTTAAAGTACTGACGAGTGAGAAAAACAATTCATTATTGAGTAAAGATAACGGGCATGGGGGTGCAGTGGACAACTTGATTGGTTTTCAGGCGTCTGGGTCATGCATGACCTCATTATTGATTGATCATTATTGAATTCGGGGACCTATAACCAGTAGTGCCTTCGTAGTGACATTCTGGATAAAACGGGGAGAAAGGCATTAGACTCATGATTATGCACATAGGCACAGGGTAGTTTAGATGGAGAAATTGGGTGATGATTTATTTTTCTATTCCAAAGCATTTGCATCAAACGGACATTCCCGAGCGCAGCGTCCTATATGGTGTACATTCATTTCAAATCAATGCAGTTGAACATGCTGAGATACCTTTTATCCCTAATGTGTAAAAGACACAAAGGGTATTTACAATGTACACCTGGCACATACATACACAATATCCTATACCAGGCCTGGGGAATCTGTTCCACAAAGGGCCGGTGTGGCTGCAGGTTTTTGTTCAAACCAACCAAGAGCACACAGTTTGACCAATCAGCTCTCTGAAGACTGAGATCAGTTGATTAAATGAGTCAAGTCTGGTGTGCTGCTGCTTGGTTTGAACAAAAACCTGCAGCCACACCGGCCCTTTGTGGAACAGATTCCCCAGGCCTGTCCTATACTATGTCGTCATTGAAGTTCTGAAAACAAGTTATTCTTCGGTCCAAGTTATTATATGGGAAGCGCATGAGTCTACAGCCTGCGTCTACGGTCCACCACGCTGTGTGAGAGCCTACAGTCGGCTCTTCAGGGTGTGATGATGGACAGAGCCACCGCTCTCAGCTTTAGCCTCTTCATCGTCACCATGAGGTGTAGGGCGCCACCGTGTGGCCACTGAACGTATCTGCAGACGCGGCCCTAAGCGCGCCAGTTTTCATACTGTATACCTTGAGCCATTCATCTGGTTAATGATGGTGTTCTAATAAATCCTTAAAATGAACGAGGAGAAAGGGAATATCTTTTGTCAATCTGAATTCCTGAGTGGTATCACATTTATTACAGAGGTTTATCCCGGCAATGAAAAATCAGGTCCTTTTTAAATGATTGTGTATTTAGCCCCCATTTTCTTTTCTTTTTTTTTTTTACCTCCACTATATATGCTAATCCATTACTTGACCCAGTCTGTCATCGTTTTATTAAAGTCGTTAACTATGAATTACAGAGATGGGGAAATGAGGGTTTAGATCCCGTTAATCACAATGTTGGCGCTGAGTGCAGAAGAGCAACAGTATTTCAACATGGAACACACATCACTAATAATAAAACTAAACAAGCCAGTCAAACAGGCAGATGTTGGATGTGGGCAACATGACGTAACGCTGCGTTGGTGTTTTTAACTCAGAAAATATACGTACTGTGCTGAATGATCAAGTCGTTCTCAACTTCACCTTTCAAGTCACTGTTTCATGACTCAGTCCCATTATATCGAGAGAGTGAGAGCGAAAAAGTACCAAAAAAACCAAAACGCAAATAAATAAATTGGAGTAAAGTTCAAAATGGACTGACTTGATTTTATGAAATCGCATTCGTCTCGGGCGGCTGTGAGCTTACATGGGGAGGACAAATTAGGACAGTTGTGTATTTTCTTGGCCACAGGGTGTGTATTTACATGTGGGTGTGTGCGCTCATGTTGTAGTTGGAAGTTAATGAACATGGCCACGCTTCTTCCTCCCGTTCGACCCCTCATTTGAGGTCCTCCATTTGGAATGCCAGACAGCCCTATTATAGCAGGTGTAATGAGGAAACTGTCACTTTGCATAGGCCCCCTGACAGACCAATGTAAATATCATGCACATTCACATCTATTTGCTGTGTCAAAAGTTAACAGCGGAACAGCCCTCCAAAAGTGCAAACCAACTCAGAATAACCGAGTTGCATAGTATATATATAAGTATATATAAGTATATATATATATATATATGACCCACTGTGGCCAATTAAAATACATTGGGTAGTTAGCAGTGACTCTTGGTCTCCAGGCAACCGTGGCTGTCTGACCCTTTTTGACTTTTCAGTCCTTTTCTTATTTTTCCCTATTACCATAATGAATTAAATTCAGCACATTTGGTCTGACTAAAGCACATGCCTTGATTTATTTAAATGTCTGCTGAGGACGTAAGTGAACCCTACAGCAAAGAAAGCTACAATTATATTTTTTTTACCAGGAAGGTACAGGACACACACATACATGCACTCTTATTACATACTCTATGAAAAGTGTATTTAAGTCTATCAAACAAAACAAATGTGGATGGATCAAGTGTGTCTCTAAAGTACAAGCCCAGATTGCGAACAGAAGTAATATTGTATGCCAGTATGGAAGGTCGTATATGGTTGAGCACTGTGTAGAAAATAGCTCTGATACATTCGTAACAAGTACAGAAAGTTTATTTTGGCAATTGGTTTAATTGTTTCATTTGTTATGATTTTGGGGTTTGTTATTGCAAACCACTTAGTTTCAGTTTAATTTTAGCTATGACAACCTTTGGAAGATGATGTTTATCTCAAAATCATGCTTTGTGAAATGTGATTCATGTTTGTGTGTAATGGAGGGTTACATCACCGAGTTAAGATATGTATTTATTTTGGACAAAGGGTTCCAGGGAGATCAATCTTCATTATCATCATTTTATTTTTTGAACTTTTTACAACTTTGAACAATACTGCATCTTTAAAATGGTGGGACATGATGACATCATAATGACATCATGCTTGTTTTACAGGAAGTTGAGACGCCTGCTGCTTTAGTTTAACAGCCCTGGTGTCTTTCATTGCACCCAATGTTAAATATGTATAGGTAGTCATAGTGAGGAAAATAACATTCGATATTAAGTGATAAAGACATTTTGATTTCTAACCAAAGTCAATCAGGTCGTCCGGCAGGTTATTAGAGTGGTCTGTCTTTACTAAATAAAACAGAAACAGTAGGGAATAAATAATATCGACAAAGAAAGGGAAATGCATGATGAGAAATGTGTCTTCATATCTAATTGTACTTTCACCATATTCTTTTTAAGTGTGGCTATCATAATATTCTTTTAGACGTGTGAGCTTTAGGTGAATAATAAAGTAAACCATATTAACAATTACTCCCCTGCATGCCCTGGAGGTAGTCACAGATATAAGATAGAAAAACAACTGTTCTCATTTTGTTTATTTTGTGTAATGTTGGTGGTTTGGGACAGGACAGGGAATGTCCTAATATGCATATTCATGACCCTTGTGTCTCACTCTTTGCTTTTTTGATTGGCTCACAACCCCAGGAGGACCTACTATTCATACTCTTATTACCTGTAAGTAAACGACCAATCAACAATCAGCTTACCAAGCTGCTGCTATCTTATTGGGCAAATTAGTGGCTAGATGTTGTTCTTTTTCTTCTTCTTTTTTTTTAAAGATGCAGTATACTTTTTTCAAGACAAAACACATTATCAACTCTAATCAACCAGCCTCTGCCATCCTCATTGACGTCTTTCCAGGGTCAGGGTCAATTCACTTTCATTTCAGCCAACTAATTCTACAGTGTATTCCTTCTATACCCATACTTAAATACTGCCATTTTTCACATTTTGTTTCCACATTTTTCAACAATATTTATTTTTTGGGGAGGGGGCAAAGAAAAAAAAAAACACAAGCTGTCTAGAAGGAAGGAAATCCTCCTAGCCGATGCCTTAAAACAATAGTGTGCAATAGTGAATTCTTGAACTGAAAGTGGATTGACCTCAGCCCTGGTATCCTCTACATGCGCCAAAGTTGCTCGGACGTAGGATGTAAGCAGGCCAAAAGCGGGACGCACCAGCCCCCTTGAGCGTGTTATTTGAAAAAAGGATGCTGCACTGTGTAAGACCGTAGCTCTTTGTGTGCATGTAGTCATGTGACCATCCATCCGCCCATCAAGTCACAGGTATCATGGGGATTGTGGAGGACAAATGGCTCTTTCCTATTGGTGGATTAGACACAGTCTGTTTACTCACTGTTTAGCGTAAAGTGGCTTCTTGGTGTGCTTTTAAATAGTTTTTTGGGTGGTTTTCATCAGGTGGTGTGTAGTCTATACTCTTTCTGGTATTTATCTTGACACAGCAGTCTTTTCACAACTTTCACCCTCTCACTAACTTGCGCGCACACACACACACACACACACACACACTGTGTGCTACTTTGGTCTGGTCTCACTAAAACTGTTTTTCTACTGAGTGTGTGTGTGTGTGTGTTGGTGTGTGTCTGTGTGTGAGCGGTCGTCATAGATGGTGTATTTTGGGGTCAAGAGGTAAAACGCATAACACCTAGCATGCTCATATCTCTGTTGTGTTCGGGGGAAAGGTAAGAGCCCTACACGTCTTCAGTTGGGCCACAATGGGCAAAGGTTTGGTGGGATCTATTCGTCAGCCTTTGGGATGTTGGCCTAACTGGTGAATATCTGTGGCTCTGGGTAATATAAGGTTCCTGCATGCTCTGCCATGCTTGAAGTACTCCCCCAACACCCCCCCCCCCCCCCCCACCCCCTATATGATATCTTGGATGCACATGTTGGGGTCCCAACATGCCAACGTTTTTAAAGTCTTACATCTTTTATTCTGTTATTTGAACAGTCAAATGTCGGTGCATAGGCCCTTTTCACAGAGGCGTCATCTTAGGACAAACACTGGTGTCGCTCATAACACTAACTATGGGTCTGCTCCTTTTATGTGCCAAGGCACAGGGTAGAAGACTTGTCTCCACTAGTTTAGTCTACTACCTGTGTCCTATAGAAATGTAGCAGACCCATAATAAGTGTTATGAGTGACACCAGTGTTTGTCCTAGGATGACACCTCATCCTAGGACACAAGTTGGCAATGGCTGCATGCTTTCACTGAAAAGAACGTGAATGCCAGCAAGGCTAACCAGTGTATATTTTTTAAAGGAGAGAAAGAAGCCCTTTATGCCATAATGTGGAGGAATGACAAGTAACAGAATGAAGTAAAATAAAAATCTTCCCAATAACGTTTTTATATTCCCACAATGCCACCTTGATCTTGTCATAATCCTAAACCCTGTTGCGCGTAGACGCTATGCTCTGCCTTGCTGTTCATCGCTGTGGTGAATAGTTGTCTTTGGATACTAATGGATTCCTTCCTCGGAAAGACTAAAACTAGATTAATAAGGCTTTTTGACGGTTATCATCTGACAGCAGCCTTATATATTACCATGATTCACAACAGGTTTTTTCCCCGGTGTTTCTCCTTTATTGATGTCCGTTTCCCCTATGACTATGGCTGGCTATGCTTCTTCCCCCGCACTCCTGTTAAAGCCCACGGCTGTTAGATAACAGCTGTCTTCTACACAGACCTTTCTTCCAGACCCCCAAATCTCTCTCTCCTGTTCGTTCTTCTACCGTTTGCTCTTGTTTGTTGCTCTTTTCTGAGGGAGGAATTGGCAGTCTGCAGACCCCAGCTCTTGCTATATATACTCCAAGCTTGCCCCCAGGAAATGTCTTACAATTGGGTCAAGTTATCCCTCCAAACAACAGGACCCTATGGGGAGAGAGAGTACCCAAACACTATAGTCAAACGTCAGCGACCATCACTGCCTGTGGTGTGACACGCGGGCCGCGGGGTATGGGGATTGCGATTTTTCTGTTTGACTCAAATCGTTGTCCGCCAGTTGATGTCACTTGTGGCAGACTCCACAAGATCGTCTTTTAGTGTTTGGTTACTCTTTGTAAAAGTACTTTAGCAAACCAATCAACCTAGAGAGAAAAGCCAACCTTTTACTACTTCACAACATTTCCTGCAAGACTGGGCAAAGATAGAGGCAATTCTGTGATGGGCGAAATGAAGCATGGCTACTTTGGTTGGCTCCCATTCTATCCCTTATCTAACTCTCTCTCTCTCTCCCTCCCTCTCCCCCCCCCCCCTCTCTCTCTCTCCCTCCCTCCCCCCCCCCCCCTCTCTCTCTCTCTCTCTCTCTCTCTCTCGCGTACGCTACCTTGGCACTCTCGACAGAAAACTGGCAAAGAAGCGCAAAGACGCCATTGGAACGACGCGGCAGGAAATGACCCACATGGTGAACGCGATGGACCGTAGCTATGCCGACCAGAGCACCCTGCACGGCGAGGACCCCATGGCCGTGACCTTCATGGACTCGCACAACTTCACCGCCAACAGATGTAGGTTCAAAATTGTATTCGCAAAACACAACCGCCGCCCTCACGTTTGCCTGTGTCCATATAACTGAATATATGCGTTATAAACCTGGAGACTGTATGTAGATGATGTCAACTGTGCAGAAGTATTCCAGCTCTTTCCTATTTTCTGTTCTGTTCTTCTAACATCTAATAACTACCAAAAATGACCCAAAACAGCTTTTTCCCCACCAATGATTAATTCTGTAGCATCCAAAAGACAACCGTTTTTTTAAATGAGCTCCATCCCAAAACCTGACGGTTGTGTTGTCACTGCTGTCTGTCGTATAGTCAAGCCTAATAGTGGTCCTTAAGTTTCCCTTTTTGCTCATGTGAGATGTCCTCTTTTTGAACCGTGTGTGTGTGTGTGCGCGCTAATGGACAGATCCAGTTATGTATTATTTTTGGGCCCAGAAATGGTTATCCATGGTGTCTGCCCAACCTTAAAAAAAAACAAACTCACCCATGCCGACTCGCCCCCGTTGCTCACCTTGTTTCTTCTTGCAGTGCCCAATGACCCCCTGGTGCCCACCGCTGTTCTAGGTGAGACCAATGACATCACGGCTCGCCCACCGCCAACCATTACCTGACCCATCGTGTCGTAGTCATCCCCTGTCACCCCCCCCCCCCCACAACCCCGTCATGCCACGTTTAGTCTCTGTGTATTTGTAGGTGTGTCTGTATGTATGTCAGTCATAGCTCCCTGTATTTGTTTTGCCATCGTATCGCCGCATTCAGTGTGCATGGACTTGTATACCACGGCGGTATACGCCGCGCGGGCCGTTTCGCTGTGCGCATACGTGCGCCGCACACGTTGTTAAAATCGTCAGCTCCGTGTGTTTTCACGGCGGACACAGTTTCGGAGCTGAACACAAAAAGGATGCATTTCAAAAGCAGCTGAATCGTTGAAATCCCAGCTGTTTCTGGGATATGGCAAGCTGTATTGATGCTGATTCCATTATTGCTTTCCCACGATACACTTTCCCCCATGGAGACCTCATTATTTCCACAGCGCTGGCTGGTTTTCAGATGTGTCCCCGAGAATGCAGTGAGCCAAACGTTTCAACGGATGGGAGACACATCTCACACTGTAAAAAAAAAAACGGCCGCAGATTACAGCCGCGACATCAACTCCCAACAAAGACTTTGTTTTCGTCGACTCACTTCTGCCGCGATGTGTTTCGGCCGGCTAGCTTTTCCGCTAAGGCTAAAGGCCCTTTTTTGGCCACCTGCCATCTCGGCGTGCTTGGAAACGATTACGTCCCCCCCCCCCTTCCACCCTGCGTGGCTACGTTAGCCGTTGCCGCTCACGACCGCGCGAGTGAATTATGAAAGCTTTAGCGTTGCCAAATTGGATGTAGCTCTAACTCCGGGGGGGCGGGGGCGGGGGGGGGGGTTTACACCGCGCGGCGTGTTTGTCTCCGGCGCCGGTGAAGTGTGACACGGTGCGGCTCCAGAAAGCGCCCCTGGGGCCGCAGTAAACACGCCGCTCGGCGCGCTCCCCGACGCCAACTAACAAAATCATGTTAATTAGCTCGCCGTTAGCCCGCCCTCTAATGGGAAGCGAAGACTGCGCTCGCAGCCTGTCTCGGACAATCACGTCACCAGCCAGGAGGAAGTGAAGGGAGTTAAGACGCAAGTGTCTGTGCAAGTCGGCCGCTAATTGGCCTAATGAGGAACTCTTCTTGGCCGCGGTGTCTGCCGGGCCAACGGGTCCAAGCGAGCGGAGCCGGAGAAAATAAATGGCGTCGCTTCATAAACATTGGCGTCGGTGGAGGTCGGCCAGTCACGGTGTTGACATCAGGCGTAGCCCAAAAATGTCTGTCAGTGCATGTGTACACCAGATAATCAGATTTGCATTTGACAATGATGAGTGCTGACAGATTATCACAAACAGACCCATGTATCTGTGTGTGTGTGTGTGTGTGTGCCCGCGTGCGCGCGAGTGAGTGCGGTTTTCGTCGAGCTACATGGATATTTCAGTTAAGAATTGACGGTCAGTGGCTGTAATTAAGTGCACCATTCGCTCCAGTTGTAAAGTCATTCCCATTTGGATCACGTGTGTGGATCCATTGTGCCCCATTGTGATCCCTCCATGCCCCCCCCCCCTGCATTCAGCCTCTTCCCTGGTCAACAGCCAAGCTAACCATGATTCATGAGGTCTTATTCTCTTTATTCACCCCTAAGCCTCAACTAAACCTCTGCTCTCTCTCTTCCTCTTGCTGCTGTGACCTATAGTTCCTATCACTGGTGAGTAGTAGTGCAGCAGATGGACTCGCTGTCTTCTTAAAGGTCTGCATGCGTTCCGTCTAGAGGAGGCCCACGTTTCTGACGTGCCATCGCCATTTATTTTTACACGGCGTTGTTGAATACTCGATTCTGATTGGTCCATTTCGGCACTCTACGGTCTGTTATTTCTCAATTCCAGACCACTGCCATGAATATTTCCAGCTGTAGAAAACAGACTTCTTTTTTTTTTTTTTTTGCGGAAGCAATACAATTGTTTTTAAATCAGTAAAATCATTTTTAGTATTATATTCGGTTTCAAATGATTGATTTCTTAAGCAAGTATCCCACCCTGTCAGGATTGATATATTCGTAATAATGACCGGCTCGCTGTGCATCATCATCGCCGCCCCCCCTCACCCGCCCCCCCCCCCCCCCCCCCCTCCTCCAACCAGACGAGAACCACAGCGCCTCGGCGGCGGAGAACAGCCGCCTGCTGGACGTGCCGCGCTACCACTGCGAGGGCACCGAGTCGCCCTACCAGACGGGCCAGCTGCACCCGGCCATCAGGGTGGCGGACCTGCTGCAGCACATCAACCTGATGAAGACCTCCGACAGCTACGGCTTCAAGGAGGAGTACGAAGTAAGACGAAGATCAGATCAGAATGTATTTATTGATGTATTTGATAGGGACAGTAAACAAAGACAGAAACAGTTAGCAGTGTTAGCAGCGTTGTCAGCAAGTAGCAGCGTTGGAAGGCAGAAATGGTTTAGGATATTATTCGGATATTAGAATATTATTGTGTTATTTTTGTACTTATCGTTATTCGGTTCCTGTCTGTTGGTGTTGCAGAGTTTCTTCGAAGGCCAGTCGGCCTCCTGGGACGTGGCCAAAAAGGATCAGAACCGCACCAAGAATCGCTACGGCAACATCATAGCCTGTAAGAACCGACACGTCACACACCTTGTAATGTATCTAAAACATGAAACCTCATAACTTGTAACCTAAGCCATGGACCCTAGAAAACGTACCATGGACGACTGCAAGGGTAAGGTCATGGTGTACTTGCATTATTCCTAGGTGTGGTGCAGTACTTCCCTCTGTGGTTAGAGCATTACCATCGGAAGAACAATATCTCTAATATATGTTATTCGCTGCTTTGCTCTCCCATTGTGTTTCTCTTCTCCCCTCTCTGCCCTCTACCGTTCTTTTCTCTTGCAGATGACCACTCACGGGTTATTCTTCAGCCCATTGAAGACGACCCCTCCTCCGATTACATCAACGCCAACTACATCGATGTAAGTGGAAACGCATCGAACGCTACTATTGGCTCCCAACGAAACCAGCGAAACCACACCCCCTCGCTCGTATGTCAGGCCTCTATACCTTTATCGCCTCTACAAGTTGTGCATCCGCCATTTTTGAAGTTCAACCCATCCCACAAGGACATCGCACGCCGTCTCTGTGTCACTCATGCGTGAGGTTTTACATCTTCCAGTCAGCCTGTCTCAGTCGATTCACCGGTCACCTTCACCAAATCATTCATTCAAGTCAATTCACCCTGCTGGAAATTCATTATGCATTTATATTTAAGTCATCCATAATTACTGCATACCAAGTGCATACTTACAGCTATAACAAACTCTCTCTAAACAACTCTCACTCCCACCACTCTCTTTCCATCCCTTGATACACCCATTCATCTCTCCTTCCTTCATTTATCTATGAACCTTCTACCAACTAACATCCACCATACCTTCTACTAACTAACATCTAACATCTACCATACCTTCTACCAACTATCATCTAACATCTACCATACCTTCTACCAACTATCATCTAACATCTACCATACCTTCTACCAACTAACATCTAACATCTACCATACCTTCTACCAACTATCATCTAACATCTACCATACCTTCTACCAACTATCATCTAACATCTACCATACCTTCTACCAACTAACATCTAACATCTACCATACCCTCTACCAACTAACATCTACCAACTATCATCTAACATCTACCATACCTTCTACCAACTAACATCTACCAACTATCATCTAACATCCACCATACCTTCTACTAACTAACATCTAACATCTACCATACCCTCTACCAACTAACATCTACCATACCCTCTACCAACTATCATCTACCATACCTTCTACCAACTATCATCTAACATCTACCATACCCTCTACCAACTAACATCCACCATACCTTCTACCAACTAACATCTAACATCCACCATACCTTCTACCAACTATCAACTAACATCCACCATACCTTCTACCAACTAACATCTACCATACCTTCTACCAACTAACATCCACCATACCTTCTACTAACTAACATCTACCAACTAACATCTACCATACCTTCTACTAACTAACATCTACCAACTAACATCTACCTTACCTTCTACTAACTAACATCTACCATACCGTCTACCAACTAACATCCACCGTACTTTTATGAAATTCCACCACCCAGCATCCATCTCTCATGTTCTCTTTGTCTTTGTTTGTCCGTTTCAATCTCCATCTCTTGCCATCTCACCAACACAGTGATTATTTGCATGTTGATCATACATGACTTCAGTGTGTTTTGTGTACTGGTGCTGCCATCCTTGCTAATGTATATATTATTGCCATCAACTGTTTTACAACTGCTTTTTATGCATGACTTCACTCAGTCTTCTTTAACTAGAAGAGCTATGATGGATAGAGGACCTTGCCAGGATTAACTAATCATTGTGAATAACTATATTGGCAATCAAAGGGCTGGACCTTTGATATGAGACTAGATATGGTCTTAGATTTTGGATATGGAAATATCATGATATGGCATGTGGTAAAGTGTGTCCTGGTTTTAAAGGCTGCGTTACAGTAAAGCGATGAAAAAATCAGAATGAGAAAAATAGTAGGCCTACTAGCCAAGTATTTAAATGACAGAGTATACACAAATAGGCTTTACCCTGTGGTTATTTTATATAGGCTATTTATTTATTGAATTACCAGAAAACATCATTATCGAGATATTAAATGACCTATATGCGGATAGAAGATTTTGTCCATATCGCCCAGCCCTACTATCAATTAAAGTAAAATGTAAATACAATTATCATATTTTGGGCAAAGATGGATTTGTATTACATAATTACATTTACCATGATATTGACTTTGCTAGTGTACCTCTAGAAGAGTTTTAAATTGTTAGATAAATATTAGACACCAGGCAATGTCCTATCTATCCATCCTACCTCTATGTTATTCATTTGGTTACTTTCTGCATGTGCTATTCAAACTTTCCATTGTGTCAATACAACTTTTCTTTTTTTTCTGATTGACACTCACTGATACGGTTGTGCTTTCTGTCTTTGTTTCTTCTTTTCCTCCACTCGTTTATCTGCCTGTGGCTTGGGCTATAGATTTGGCTGTACAGGGATGTAAGTATTGCTACGGATCCTCTCACCCATCCCACTTACCTGCCCTCACATGCTTCAACCCGTGTTCCCCATCCGCAGCTCCGCGTATGCAATTATCTAGAATACCTCCCCATCCATCCATCCGTTCAGACGTCCGCCACGCGTCCACTGACACGAACAAATTCCCTCATTCCCAGCATGCCGCTTCGAGGAAGTCCTCTGTCGGCCCGAAGGTTGCCATAACAACCGAATGCCCCCCCCCCCCCCGCCCTAAACCTGCCGTCTTGGCAACAATAGAGGAGTGTCTGCTCTGCTACAGGCCTGCCTTATAGTGAAAACACACACAAGGAGCACAAGGAGTTTGGAATTGTTTTTTTTTTGTTATCATCTCAATAGTAAAATCCCCTTAACATTGGAAACACCTTTTTACTTGCAATGTGGTGTATGCAAGTATGTGCGACTTGACTGTCTATGCAGGGTCCAAAATGAACAGCGAATGGCAAATAGATTTGACCATTTGGCAGGTTAGAATAGAAAAACTTCTGGGTTACATATTAAAACAATTGCTTGGTCGGTAGATTTTTCCACTCTGGCAGATAGACACAAGACAATTCTTAAAGGTAATTTTGGACCCTGTGTCTAGGTCTATCACTATGCCATCTTTCTATCTGCCCAGTTCGTTTTGGGGATATCATAAAACATTGGGCAGCAAGGTAACTCTGTAGGAACCAACTTGGACAAGCAGCTTTCATTTCTGAATCTCATAGAATCATATTGATGTAAACTTCATTCCCACAGGGCTACCAGAGACCAAGTCACTACATTGCCACGCAGGGTAAGCTGCACCACGCTGTACACAATTTAAATGCTAATCCTGTATTATGCAGTATCACAGCAGTGCATGGGGCGATTCCACACAGCCTTGCGACATTCATCATATACAGATCGATAATTTAAACATTGCCCTGCAGTTAACCCTTGCAATACTGTGTGTGTGTGTGTGTGTGTGTGTGTGTGTGTGTTAGGTCCAGTTCATGAGACCGTATATGACTTCTGGAGGATGGCGTGGCAGGAACAGTCAGCCTGTATCGTCATGGTTACCAATCTGGTGGAGGTTGGAAGGGTACGTATGTCATGTTGTACGTATGTCAAACATGCCAATTGTTCATTATACTTCAGTAATCATGGTTTATGTAAGAGATAATCCAAGAAATATATTGGTCTGACTAATGCCTGGTTCTGACTAATGCCTAATGTAAGTTAACATGAGATTCATATGGAATGCAGACATTATCTTATTACTCCAGTAAATAGAGACAACCTTAGTAATGACATGGAAACGTTTACCTTACTACTCCAGTAAATAGAAACGATGTTAGTAATGACATGGCAACGGGGAAGCTTTCTAAACGTAGTCCGAGCCTGGTCCAAGTTGACAGGTTATTAACGTTACGTTTAGCGCATACATTTTTAGACCGGTGATAAGACTGCTTATGTTACGATCGCATCATAGCCGTGCATGTTATCGAAAAATAATATAACCATTGACAGTTCATATTGCTAATTTAAAAGCTACACTGAGTACTTGAAAAAGTGCTTGTCATGCTGCCTATTATAGGTGATGCAGCTGCTTAATTTCCCTCGTCTGCTCACAACAGGTCAAGTGCTACAAGTACTGGCCAGACGATGCCGAGGTTTATGGAGATTTTAAGGTGACGTTTGTGGAGGTCGAACCCCTGGCCGAATACGTTGTCCGGACATTTACTTTGGAGAGGGTGAGTGTGCTTGCTTGTTTTTTTGTTTCTGCATGTTTATATTACAAGAGACGCATGAAGCAGAATATTTTTCCGTTCACTATTGTTATTGAAATGTGCTATTTCCTCCCTCAGCGTGGTTTCAATGAGGTGCGAGAAGTCAAGCAGTTTCACTTCACCGGCTGGCCTGATCACGGAGTCCCGTATCACGCCACGGGACTACTTTCCTTCATCCGCAGGGTCAAAATCTCCAATCCGCCCTCTGCAGGGCCCATTGTGGTCCATTGCAGGTGTGTAGAGAACTGCACAGAAATGACACGCATAGAATCACACATAGTCATTCTTCACACTTATTACACGGCTTTGAATACTCGATTCTGATTGTTCAATTACGGCATTCTACGGTCTGTTATTTCTGCAGACCGCTGCTATGAATAACAGACCGTCGCTATGGACGCTATTTCCAACCGTAGAATTTTGTTGTTATATTCTGTGTTAAATTATTGTTTTTTTTTAAGTAAGTAGCCGTGTAATAACTCAGGTAATGTACAGCAAGCCGGTCATAAACCCTGACAGGTGTTCGCGCGGTCGTGGTCTTGAGTCCCCCTGATGGAGCTCGCTGTACATTATCCCTTGCGTACAGAACGTGGTCTCTTACATTGTGTCTGTGTGCGTATTTGTATCTCTCGGTGTGCAGCGCTGGAGCCGGACGCACAGGCTGCTTCATCGTGATTGACATCATGCTGGACATGGCCGAGAGGGAAGGCGTGGTGGACATCTACAACTGTGTCAAGGCCCTGCGCTCCAGGCGGATCAACATGGTACAGACTGAGGTGACTACATTACCCATCGACCATCTGCATTTTCATCCACTCACTCACACACGCATGCAAGTTAAACGATACGACGCAGCTGCCTAGGGCTGGGCAATATTTCAATACCATCATTTATCGTCTTTGAATGGTATTGTATCCTCATGAAATGAAGATATCAACTTATCGTGATGCCCAGTGTTATGGTCTAAATTAATTACGATTAATTAATTAATTAAGATATGCCCTTAAAATGATCAAATATGAGGTTTGAAAGGTACTAGAACGAACTAGTTTTAATCCGATACCGTATAAAGTATGGTATCGGATACTAATGTAATGACCCTCAGTTAGACGGTTTAGAATGATATTTTGAAGCATATCATGATATTCATCGATGTGGTGTAAAATAATCCATAATGATAATACATTATTCCATAATTGCCCAGCCCTACGTCTACCTGGTAAATACTGAAGGCATCTGCCATTCATGACTTCGTTTGTGGATGCAGCATTCATTCAATCATTTCTCATTTATTTGTCAACACATCATCATCACACCCAACGTCATCTCAGCCATCCACCATTTTCTCACTTCCACCCTTTAATCACTGAATATAAACTATAGTGGTAACAAGTTGCTTTATTTGGAGCAGCATAGTGAGTCATGTCATGTGTGACACAAGGCATTTGATTTTGATTAAATAGACCCTTTTCACACAGGCATCATCATAGACTCACCTTCAGTAGTTTAGTCTACTACGAATGCCCTGGTACATAAAAGGAGCAGACTCATAATTAGTGTCATGAGCGACATCTCTCTTTGTCCTTGATGACACCTCTGTGAAAGGAGAATGAAGTGAATCCACACACCAGATTAATATTTACCATCTAGTATTCTTATTGGCTATTGTGTATTGTAATTATTATTGGCTATTGGCTATTGAGTGAACTTGCAATGGATTTCACTGTGGAGAACAACACCATGCTTTACACATAGGTAATTGCAGCTTCCACTGAGGTTTCACTTCTATGTGGTACAGGAACAGGAAGTGATATCAACCTTGTGGCGACAACTCAATACACCGTCAGATTCATCATCTCTCTCATGGCGCCGCCCTCAGTCACATGTTGCATGCACTCTGCATGCTGTCGTTCACAACCGTGGCACAATATGGGTGTTGTTTGTAAAGACGTGTCCTATTGTGTTCTTATCGCTGTTATGCTTTAGGGTGGATTGAACTCTTCATTTGATAGTAAATTTTAATTTTGAAACTGTGAATTCAATTGACTCCTATCACAGCCAACAATAGGAAATATAACAGTTGAAGGACAATACCAGTCTGATGATGCAACCATGGCAACTGTCTCTTCTGGCTTCACTAAAACATCTGTTACCAATATCATTTGTCAAAATTACTTTGTTGTACCGATTCTACCGAAGAGCATTTAGCGTGTGTGCGCCCTCGCCATGAATGTGAACAATAAATAGCAGTAGCACTTTGGTAGCAGGAGCTCAAACCGGTAGCAGTAGTGCCACTTCTACCGTTTTGGGTGATTTGGCCCATCTTCAACTACCTCCACCACAAGTGTTACGAATAAAGTACAAGTCTGTTCGAATTAGTGTATGAACAAGAATTTTACCGTTTTGAGCTACTGCTACCAATGTACTACTGCTATCGTTTACATTTGTGCGCATGCTCAATGCTCTTCGGTAAAATCGGTAAAAGAATCGGTATAGAAAAAGTCAAGTTTGGCAAATGATATTTGGTACCGGATGTTTCAGTGAAGCCAGGGGAGATGGTTACGATGGTTTCGTCATTATTGTCCTTTAACATTTATTGTCCCAAACTAAATCTGAAGGGATAATGTACAGCATGCAGACCGGGTGTCAGTGTCAATAGGTCTGGCCATAAAGTCGCATATATAACATCCAGTAGTTATAGTAGTTACGCTGCTGCTGTCCACACCGTGTGTGTTTGAGTGTGTGTGTGTGTGCATGTGATTCCATGTATGTGTTGAATGTATATTTCAGGAGCAGTACATATTCATCCATGACGCCATTCTGGAGGCGTGTCTGTGCGGTGAGACGGCCATACCGGTGTGTGAGTTCAAGGCCGCCTTTTATGAGCTGATCCGCATCGACTCCCAGACCAACTCCTCACACCTGAAGGATGAGTTTCAGGTGAGCCCTGGTAGCCGCGGACGACAGCCCTGAATCCCCCTCAGCCGTGACCATGGTTGACCAGTAGTACCATCACCAACCATTACCAACCACTGGGCTCTTGACTGTGTGCTTCTCAAACAAAGCTCCCCTGTAGCTTTTAACAAACTCATACAGATGAACACCACAATGCGAAAGCTAATTCATAAAATAACAAACCCACTTTTCAAATGATAGGGGGTTGGAGGGTGTTTTGGGCTGTTTCTACTGTGGTTACGATACGTCTGTTGGTGTTGCTTGCCACGCCGTTGTTCGTCTCTTCCATCATCTACCGGCAGCGTCCAAAACATAGACTCAAAAATATGGACGTCACCCATTGTTGTACACAACAACCGTAGATTTGCCTTCTACAGACTTCTACATTGTCTGAGATTTTTGCAACCAGCAGCAGAAACGATCCATTTGTTGAGGGCGGGAATCGAATGGCCGCCTCGCAATAGTCTATGGTCAAAACTCAATTATTGGCTTTGTGTTACGAGAACTTAAATCACACTTCAGAATGGCGGCTTGTCTTTCTGCATTCAAACTACTGCGAAACCCCCTATCTGTGGCCGTTAGAGGAACTACACGTTAGCCTCTTCCGCCAGGGCTTCACAAACAGGCGGTCCCATGGCTGCCGCTTGGTTCAAAACAAGGGTCATTTAAACCAACACGCTGTATCCCACTGGCCTTTCTCAGGCCACCCCGCCATGTCAGGCCGCTTACTGTCGGCTTAACGCCCAATCTCTCTTTAGCTGTGTTTTTTGTCCTCTCCGTTCCCCCCGGGTGCCCCCCCACCAGACCCTGAACTCGGTGACCCCCCAGCCACAGCCAGAGGACTGCAGCATTGCGCTGCTGCCCAGGAACCAGGAGAAGAACCGCTTCATGGACGGACTCCCCCCCGACCGGTGCCTGCCCTTCCTCATCACCATCGACGGCGAGAGCAGCAACTACATCAACGCTGCCCTGATGGATGTAAGTCCGCAGCGCACAGATCTACACACGCACGCACACACACACACACACACACACACACACACACACACACACACACACGTACACAAGTATGTGCGTACTCTCTGTGTACTCATAGTATCCTATGGCTATTAGAATGGGCCAAATCATACTCTGCACTTTGCAGTTGGTCACATTAGCCCGTTATTGCTGAATACATGCAGATGACTAGCGTCTGTTATTGATGTTATAAAATAAATAGATTTACCCTGCTCAGTGTACAGTGTTGCCTTCCAAATGTATGTGCATCAACCTATGTACACAGCGATGTTTACACAGGCAGCAGTCAAACACACACACAGACTCCCCTCCCTGTTTGTGCGATGCATTGTTGTGTGGTTTTTAGCAGCAGAAGGCTAGAGACAAATCCAGGTTGTGAAAAGACCAGCGGCTTCGCTGGCCAATCAAAGCAGACCCTGAACCTGCCTTCATCACAGTGGCGTAATAGTAGGGTGAACACAGGTGCATCTCATGGCGTTAATTACGGGAACTGGCACGCCTACAGACCCATAGTTAACTTGATGAGCTGGGCTCCTTTTGGCCCCAACCAGAACGCCTCTGTGATTAACGCCTATACACTCGCTGGGAAATAATCAATCGTTGCAAAGGGTGTGCGGTAATCAGCCAATCCCAGACAGCCTTGGCGTGTCAGACCCCATAGGGAACACATCTTAACAAGTCTCAAGTAAAATCAGCATGGACCCTTGTTACCTTACAATTTTGAGTGATTGAGTTAATTCAACATATTATACGAGTTGGATTAACTCTGCCATTAACTAGAGGTGACACTTAACTACAACACTGTACAACAAGTTAACTATTTTAGTTTTGCAACAAAGTTGGCCAATTTGAATTTCCTTGATAGTGCAATAAAGGGTTTTAGTGAAGTTAAATTCATTATATTAGCTTGAATGACTAAAAACAAGGTTTCTTACAAGGTTTCAAAAACCTAAAGGCAACTTGCTCAACCTTTTAAGGCAGCAATAAGGTTCCTATCATTGGTAAGATGAGACCATTTGGATTTTGTTAGATGAAATCACCTGAGCGATACGAAATACAAGAAAGATCAGCCTAGTTATTATTATGTAGCGATATTTCACCATTGCTGACTTGCGTTTGTGTATTGAAGGGCAGCGTTACAGTAAGATAGCGACGGGGTGCTAGGTAACTGTTTAAGAAGAAGAATCAAATACAGCGTGTCAACCATACAACCTATTAATATGCAATCCATTTAGCTTGGAGCAGTGAGTACTCCAGTCCTCACTTAGTAATGTAAACTGCTAACAAATTGTCTGTGGATGATAACTGCTTCGTTAAATATAAATAATACTGAATTAAAACTCAATTAAATCATCGTAGTACACTAATTATAATACTGTCTTTAGTTAAATCATTTAAAAAACAACAATTTGAATGCATCATTGAGTTCAGTCAAAATTATTAATTCAAAAAAAGACACATACTCACCTTTTGGCCTCTCTCTAACCAAGCTGTCAGAAGAGTTCCAGGTAATGGGATTTTAATTCACATGTCTGATACTGGATTTGTTTCACGGCTTCAGTGTCTTTGCGCCTCCAGGGCAATGTCTATTATAGTCACATGTATGTATGTATGTATGTATGTATGTATATTATATATGTACACATATACCCCGCCGTAACCTCCCACTACATCACCCTATAAATGTCTCGTCCTCCCCCTTTTCCCCCTTGTCACACCCATACCACAGGCCTTGCTCCTGGCAGGCTGGGCCACGTTCACTTGCAATGGACCCCCCCCCCCCCAAATTCACGTACAAATTGTACGTTTTGATTTTTCTTTTCTAATGAAGATCTTATGTCTAAAAAGTTTTAATTTCAAATGGGGTCTATTGAAAGTGAAAAGGCCCGCGACTCATAGATGTCCATGTTCGTATTTTGGTTGTGAATTTGATGAGGTAGTTGCTATACGTCTGGCGGTCAAGCGCATGACTCCCCTCACCCACCTACATTTGATTGGCTCGCTGCATGATCCACACTTCATCATCGCCATGCCTGGCGTGTTGTTCACTGCTTCATGCAAATAGTGTCCCGCGTTGGTATTTGTGTGCGTGCGCAACGTTTGTGTCAGCTTGAAATGATACAGAAAGAATAGGAATTAGAAATGGATCTACAAGTCTTGTCGTTGTGTGTGACATTATTCACTCCCTGTATCCTCCCCAATTCCAAAAGATTTGACCAAAGTCCTCAAATAAGGTTGTTTTATTTTTGGGAGGGAAATAACACTTGTGTAAACTACATGCTGTGTAAATGAATTCATGAAGTGACCGCCCCCCCCCCCCCCCCCCCCCCCATCCCCCCCGCAGAGCTACAGACAGCCTGCCGCGTTCATCGTCACTCAACACCCACTGCCCAACACGGTGAAGGACTTCTGGCGCCTGGTCTACGACTATGGCTGCACCAGCCTGGTGATGCTGAACGAGATCGACTTGGCTCAGGTAACATCCCTTCTACACCACACACACACACACACACACACATACACACACACACAGTATGGGTTCGCGCCTCCTATGCAGTCTATGCATTGTTGTGGAAAGTACTTTGATGATGACAGCTCATGTAACTGTTTGCACAACTACCACTAATATTAATTAGAAGAAGAATACAAATACAAATATTACAAAACTTACTAATCTGCTATTTGGGATTACTATGGCACTTTTTTGTAGCAATTGAATTGCTACAAAATGCTTTGATCCTTCTTAGCCCCACTGTGTATAAAGTAGCTTTGGACAAAAGCGTTGTCTGTTAAATGAGGCGATGTAAACGGGTGGTGTGTGTGTCGTCTCCGTCTCCGCAGGGCTGCCCCCAGTACTGGCCGGAGGAGGGCATGCTGCGCTACGGCCCGGTGCAGGTGGAGTGCATGTCCTGCTCCATGGACTGCGATGTCATCAGCAGGCTCTTCCGCGTCTGCAACCTTACCAGGGTCGGTGCACGCATCGATGCGTATAGCGCCTGTACATCAGAATGCATCATGGGATTTTTTTTGTTGCCGATACTCCGCTCCGAGTTGTAGTGCTGTAAAATCCTGAATCAACATAGATATACCGTAACCTAGGCTCATGAAAACGTTTTGCCACGTCTCGCATATGAAACGCTGTGGCAGTTTCAAACATAACAATGTCTCCCCAAACTACTACTACGATAATAACTAACATTACAATGCTCCTATGCTTCCAAAATGGAGGCGGTCATTGCATTGTGACGTTGTGATGTACACGCCTTATTACCATTAACTATTAAGTCACTTGAGTGGACGCTTGTTATCGTATATCAGATGCTGATATAGTCTACATGGTATTGTATCGTATATCAAATGCTTTTTATCATGTATGCTTTTTACGCATTTATCTATTTTATCACTATCTTCTAATCCAGTCAAACTATTTTTACTAATGTTCCCTGTCTGAGTTTTTTTTTTTAGCCAAGCACCCCTTTCACCAGCACAAAAAAAAAGAAAATGAATTGAAATAATGTATGTGCATGTTACTTGATGTAAACGTGAACATTAAATGAGTGGTGCAAATATGTAGAAGGATTTGCCAAACTTGTAGTATTCCCATTCTATTACATTTTATTACGGTGGTATTCCGATTCCACACATTTTATTATGGTGGCATTATTTTACACTTGTTCATAATAACCAATATTAAAACAACAAAAAGCATTCCACTTTTTTTTAAATTTATGTCCCAGGTACCCCGCCCCTGAAATACCACACCATACATTTCCTACCCCCATTTGAGAAACACTGTTCTTATGAATGGTGTCTGTTGAGTCATACTAAACCCACAGCCCATATTAACCAGTGTGTGCGTTGTGTTTCAGCCCCAGGAGGGCTACTTGATGGTGCGTCAGTTCCAGTATCTGGGCTGGGCGGGCCACAGGGACGTACCCGCCTCCAAGCGCTCCTTCCTCAAACTCGTCCTCCAGGTGGACCAATGGCAGCGCGAGGGAGAGGAGGGGGAAGGCAGAACCATCGTGCACTGCCTGTGAGTATATATATACACTCAGAGACACACACACACACATACATGCACACGCACACACAAAACAGCATCACACAGCTAGAGGCCGAGCTGAAGGAGATCTGCCTTTTCATATGTTCTCCTACTTCTACGCCTGCTATTGTTATTTGTTATTTTAGTTCAGTTTTATTTTTGCACTCATTATATTCACTTTTTCCCTTTTAGTTTGTCGGTTCAGTCAAGCCTTGCTAAATGAATGCCTGCTGTAAACAGAAGAATACAAAATAAATCTGCAAATATAAATGCAGTACCAAAAAAACACTCAACTGAGAAGAAAACTGATAGAAAAGAGCCATCTCCCAAGCTCAAAGAGTTTAGTTAGACACACACGCGCGCACACACACACACACACACACACACACACTGTTCCTATTCCAATGGGCTTTGGAAATGAAAGGGGATGAGGGTTTCAGTGTCGGTGTCACAGTGCTGAATTAAAACGGCAGAACAAATCGTCAAGAGACTTGAGGGTTTATTACCGCTGGCTTTAGTTTGACATGTTTTGAGTGCGCTGATAATCAAAGGGTGATCAAAATCCCGGCGTGCGGCGGGAACGGCTGCACGCACCGAGCCTTGAAGAGGAAGACAAGGAACCATTCTCCAATAACAAAGCTGAGGAAAATAAAACCACACAATCTTAAATGTCACACACAAAGTCTCAGTAAACGATACAATACTTAGTTTACTCGTTTAGGCTGTGGATTGCCTATTGAACTATATGAACAATGAACAATGTAATAATAATTATAAGAAGAAGAAGATGTATAGTAATAATAATTATATATATACACGTGTGTGTGGGTATATATATATATATATACATGTATTATTATTATGAGGCCACAAAGGTAAAGATCCACATGGATGAGTGTGACACTGTGTGTGTGTGTGTGTGTGTGTGTGTGTGTGTGTGTGTGTGTGTGTGTGTGTGTGTGTGTGTGTGTGTGTGTGTGTGTGTGTGTGTGTGTGTGTGTGTGTGTGTGTGTGTGTGTGTGTGTGTGCGTGCGTGCGCGCGCGTCTCCAGGAACGGCGGTGGCCGCAGCGGGGTGTTGTGCGCCAGCAGCATCGTGTGTGAGATGGCCAAGCGGCAGAGCGTGGTGGACGTCTTCCACGCCGTCAAGAGCCTGAGGAACAGCAAGCCCAACATGGTGGACACTCCGGTGAGTCACAGAGCGTTTTAATGTGACTTTTCATTGATATTTGCCTGTTGTGTGTACATCACAAGACATAACAAAATACAAGAGTAAAGTGACTAGTGGTAAGTGTTTGAAAATACACAATAGATATAAAACATGCAAAAGGTACTTCCCTCCTGCTTACTAATGTGTGTAACGTGTCGCCCGGACAGGACCAGTACCGCTTCTGCTACGACCTGGCGCTGGAGTTCATCGAGAGCTCCTCCTAGGCCCCAAGGACGCCAAGAGGACAGAGCGGACGAGGAGGAGCAGACCAAGGAGACATCCTCTCACCTCACACATGTTTTAATCTCGTGTTTTCGCTTGATGATGATACCCCCCACCACCACCCCCCCACCCCTTTGCAGTGATGCTCCCCCCCCCCCCCCCTCCAATATCCTCATTGCGTCTCCCTCCCGGTAATATAGCGTTGTGATTCGTTTGGACGGGACGGGAAGTGCAACCGGTGTGAGAGCGTATCGCCATCGCCGCACGGCGCGTTTCGAGACGTCCGCAAACGTCGACGTCATCGCCGATGTTTTGTTTTTTTTTCCTTTTTCTTCCGAGTGCGACGTCGACCGTAATGTTTAGCTTCTAGCGAGCCCTGCCATGAACTCCCAGCGCCCCGGCGTCAGTACAGCTAACAGTGATCAATATGCGCTTTCAATTAGCTTACTTTTCCCCCCCCCCACAGTATGCTGCAAACAAATTGCTAGTGTGGACTTGTTCCTGCGGCCCCATGTCTGTTTACAGCCCACACCTCAAGTACCAGAGAAGGGGGACAACACAATGCGGGTGGGGGGGGGGGGGGGGCGTCTGCACCGTCGTACACCAGCAGTATCTTTTGGAAACCTTAACATTAACCGCTCACTTTGCAGGTCTTTTGTTCGTTCTGTCCAGCGGATGATATTTTGTGTATTTGAGTCATTTCAGAAGTCGTCGTGCGTCGTCCTATAGGTCAAAATGGAAGGAAAGACGAGGAACGTCAAATGACATAAGGGAATTGAAAGTAGCTTGTATATCTATATAGATTTGTGTATAAGATAATATTGTATCTTAGAACCGAGACTGACAAGGGATGGGGTGGGGGGGGGGCGAAAAGTTAGTTTATGGGGTATAAAAAACAAGAAAGTTGCTTGTTTTTTTGTTTTCCTTTTGTAATGCTTTCTCGTTTTCTTTTCTTTTTTTTATCGTCACCCATCACAGCGTTTTTCTTTTTTTAATCATAAAATTGAAAATTTCTAAACTTGTTACTCACTAAATGTACACAGTAAAGTGAAATGTGTTGGCAGCCATCGGTGCGAGATTTCTTGCTGGTTTCTAAAACGGATGTTATTTTCTGTTGTGTCACATGCTCTTGTGGTAATACTTACCTGTCTACTCAAAAAGAAAAAAGCCTTACTCACAATATTGTACCGTAAACCACAAGTTTTCTGTGATAACTTTTGTATCAAGCGCAATCATCTAACATTAGCTTAATCATTTGTTTCAAGGGGCTGAGCCCAATATTTTTAGACTAGACATTTTTTTTCATTATGTTTTCATTGGTCATGAATTTTGTGTTGGCCAACTTTGCGAATATGGTACGATTTAGAAAGAAATGTAAGTGTAAATTGAATTTGCACTTTTGTGCTTATGTTCTGAGTAGATTGGGAAGGGGGCGTCGAACCTCTGAGCACCTCAATTGTCTTGTGCACTGATGGCCGGCATTTTTTTTTTTTCATGACTTAAAAGCTGATGTTTATTCATAAGCCAAAGACTTTGTGTAAATATGTCTATATGGATAAAGCGCATCATTTGTATTTATTGTTTGTTTACTTGTTTTGCATATGAGAACAATCATTCTTCATTCCACGTTTACCGCTGGCGTTTCCTATAAACCACAGGGTCACATGATGATGGGGTTGGGGGGGGGGGGATTAGGGGCGGCGGCCTGCCACTGATAAGATGTAGTCCTGCGGAGCCGGTCCCCTGGGGGCCGGACTGAGGAGGCCCCACATGATATAACAACCAGCATGTTTCAAGTGAAAGTGGGCATGTACACTTGTTTTGGGTCCATGCAGGAGAACATTTAAGGACCTCCGATCAAAGCTGTATATTAAAAGCATTAATTGTAGTATTTTTTGAGTATTTAGATGGAATTGAACAGTATCTTTACAATTTTATTTTTTGTTCTACGTTTTTGTTTGTTCGTTTTTGTTTTGTTTTTTTGTTCACTTCTGAATCTCTGTGATGTTACCGTGGTGTTTAGAAAAAAAGAAAAAGACAAAAAAAGGCCATTGCTCTTCTGACTGGGGACGGCCAACATGTTGGCGACCGTGGTGCACTCAGATGCACAGAGCAGACCCTGATGGGTGGCTCACCTCCCCTGTATTATAGACCCCCTGGGGAGACGTACACATCCCCCTGCAGCGAGGCCCACTGAGGACACGCTCGCCAGGCCTACTGGTACGGAGGACGGGAGGGAGAGTTGGAAATATATATATTGTGCCTACCTGTAAGACTTTTTTTTTTTCTCTTGATATGAGCGTTTGAGGGCATTGTGACTGCTTCAGTGTCTCAAACTGGGTTTTTGCTTTGAATGCGTGCTCATAGACGATCAATGTTATTGTTGGTCAGAACAGAAGTTTTATTGTAAATAAAACGGATAAGAAGTCATACTACTCTACTACTTCTTCATCGTCAGAACAATACAGAGCGCTATTTGTTAAAGGAGCAGCGTTCTGCTGTAGAGATTGTACTTCTACACCACTTTCACTTGTGCTCCTATTAAACCCCTAGAAGTGTTTCAAATACTAAGGCATTGACTGCCACCCAGTGGACATTTCACTGATTTCGGACTGCTCTCCGATTGCTCAATCTAGCAGCTTGAATCTGCTATCCTGCCATGCTAATACTTGGAGAGAAAAAACAAAACAATGAGTTAATGAGTGGCCACAAACTAAAAAATGATACAACGCGACAACGTTGCCCATCTCCCTTGCTTCTGTGCTGAATGCACAACTGAAGGAGAGGTCACTGAGGTAATGGTGGTACAGTGTGATAATGTAGGGTGCTTGCAGAAGTTGTTGAATTCTTGTTATAGATTTAAAGATATAACAACTTCAGAGGTCCTCTCTATTACTCCCTCCCCCCCCCCCCCCCCCCCCCCCATCCTTATTAAACCTTAAGATGATGCACCCTCAAAACCACACAGTCCAAAAGCAGCTGGTGTCTAGATGGAAGTCCGGTGTGAATATACTGTTGATCTTCATGGTTTATTCATTATTCTTGTCTGTAATGTTTGGCTTATTTGCTGTAATAAAAGAAAATTCCTTAATGAACTGCGTTTGTTCAATCTGTGATCTGTGTTTGCAAACTACAACTAGACAGATTATTTGTTGGAGTGGAATTACAATGGAAATCTTTTAGTAGAAGTTCATTGTGGCGTTGACATGTATTCATTTCCCTTGACCCTCCATTTGCTATGTACATAAATACACGGCAATTCAAGTAAAAAATAAACTATATAGATTTCGGCACCTGCAAATTACTAAGGAACACTCAGTACACAGTATTAATTGTTTTTTTGTATTTGGTGAGATAGGTGAGGTGAGAAGGTGCTCCTCAACTCATACCAGGGCCCCTCCTCTCAACTCATACCAGGGCCCATACTCAACTTATACCAGGGCCCCTCCTCTCAACTCATACCAGGGCCTCTCCTCTCAGTTCATACCAGGGCCCCTCCTCTCAACTCATACCAGGGCCCCTCAACTCATACCAGGGCCCCTCCTCAACTCATACCAGGGCCCCTCCTCAACTCATACCAGGGCCCCTCCTCTCAACTCATACCAGGGCCTCTCCTCTCAGTTCATACCAGGGCCCCTCCTCTCAACTCATACCAGGGCCCCTCAACTCATACCAGGGCCCCTTCCTCTCAACTCACAACTCATACCAGGGCCCCTCCTCTCAACTCATACCAGGGCCCCTCCTCTCAACTCATACCAGGGCCCCTCCTCTCAACTTATACCAGGGCCCCTCCTCTCAACTCATACCAGGGCCCCTCCTCAACTCATACCAGGGCCCCTCCTCTCAACTCATACTAGGGCCTCTCCTCTCAGTTCATACCAGGGCCCCTCCTCTCAACTCATACCAGGGCCCCTCCTCTCAACTCATACCAGGGCCCCTCCTCTCAACTCATACCAGGGCCCCTCCTCAACTCATACCAGGGCCCCTCCTCTCAGTTCATACCAGGGCCCCTCCTCTCAACTCATACCAGGGCCTCTCCTCTCAGTTCATACCAGGGCCCCTCCTCTCATCTCAACTCATACCAGGGCCCCTCCTCTCAACTCATACCAGGGCCCCTCCTCAACTCATACCAGGGCCCCTCCTCAACTTATACCAGGGCCCCTCTTCTCAACTCATACCAGGGCCCCTCCTCAACTCATACCAGGGCCCCTCCTCTCAACTTATACCAGGGGCCTCCTCAAAAATTAAAATGAGCCCCTGCACAAATAATTCCCCACCTTTGGGCCAAGTGTAATGATGGACGTTGGCTGCAGCAAAGACATCGTCTGCTCTCTCTTCCCAGGAGGAGCACACAGACAGAGGTCAGCAGACGTGTTGTTGCCACCAAGCCGCTATCTGTGGCCGTCGCCCAGCCAGGGCGAAGCGCCAGGTCCGCCTCTTTGACCATTTCATGCAGGTTATGGCCACCGTCGCGTGGCCGACAAGTTACTCATCCCCTACCTCAGATCACGGTCCACCCTCATAACCACCGCATCACCTTTCAAGGCACCCAGGCCCTTAGGGGACCAGACGTCCCCGTTTCTGGTGGCCTGACCCCGGAAATGTCCCCGTTTTAAAAAATATATTTAAATTCATTGCTTCATAGCTTGCTGATGAATATTCATTTCCAGACAGGTAAAAAACGTGACCTCGCTATGCAGGGGTCTATCCATCGACTTTATACCATAAGCAGGCATGACCGATCAGAAACTATAGGCCATCAATACAATATACAACGATTCCCTATTCAAGTGGAATAAGGAAATGGATGGGATTGTTTTTGGCTGGTTTACCGAAGCTTAAAACACATCATAGTTAACCATTGGGCATGTACTGCCCAATCATTTACTACAGTACTACATTTACCATGATAAGAATAGGCAAAATGTAAATATGTCCCTTTTTTTTCATTTAAAAAAAATACCATCAGACATTGTGTTGAAATGTTTTCAGCCATTTCAGAAATACGGTCACCTTACTAGAGATGCACTACCACTCTCATTCAAAACCAGTTACTGTGTCCAGGTATTTCCCCAGTAAACACTTTTTGCACACAAATAAAAAGGCATTTACTGCCACCTAGTGGACGTTATGACTCACTGACAGAGACAAAGGAGAGAGATCACAAGCACACAGCAGTTGCACTGTTACGTTACCTTATATCATATGCAAGATGGCTTAAAAGACCCACCGCTGAACTGTTTACTGCCCAGAAGCTTACAATGTTAAGGATTTTACATTAAATAAAAAATAAGAACATTTGAATTTGACTTACCTTTTGCTCAGGGAGCCACACACATCTGTGTGACTACTGGTCTACTCTGCCACACAGTACCAGTACCCACTGGCGTAACGACGTGATGATGGGCCCCGGTGCAAATAATGTTTTAGGGCCCCCGCGATTGTTAACGGGGGGGGGGGGGGGGGGGGGGGGGGGGGTGCTACGCGGTTGTTGACGGGGTAGGCCCCCCCCCCCCCCCCCCCACGGCGTCTTCATGGGGCCCCCCCCGGCGTCTGGGCCCTGGTGCAATGGGTTGCACCGTCGATAGTTACCAGTGCCAGTACCATGCATGGTTCTGCTGTAAACCAAGACTGGCTTTACATAGTGGTCTTGCTCAGGTAATGCATCTTAGAGTTAAAAAAGAAATGTAAAAAAAAAAAGGGAAAACACCTCAAGTCAGTTTTCTTGTTTTTCTTTGAAAAAGTTTAATTTGCATAATTATTTACAACAGATGATTGATAGCAGTACTCCAAAGAGACAAAAAAAATCAAACCACAATTGATAAAGCGGGAAAATAACCATATAAATAGTTCAAAACGTTTTAAAATCTTGCATTTAGAAAAAAGAAAGTTTACAATTGTAGTAGTTTTTTTTTCAATTAACAAATGTATAAATCAAATATCAAGCTTAATATGTGAATGAATCATATTAACACAAACTGAAATGATGCTGCAATACTGTACAGCAACGAAACACCAAATAATACATTCATTATCACTATCCCGCATGCTATCTGAAAACCTGAAAAATTATAAAATAATTCTTACAAAGAAAAGAACAATAAAATCATGGCGAGGAGTGGAAAATAGTTCCATTTAAAGTAGGCATATATTGTATATTTATATATGTATATTTCTGTACAAATACTGAATATTTGGCATTATATTCATCCTCATTATTGATATATCTAACAATTCAAAATAGTTTTAAGCTAAACAATTACCTTGATGCTATCAGCCTTTATTTAGTAGGTTTTTTTTCTTGTCACTTTTGCCCTTTTCTAACCACAACACAGACATTTCTTCACCAAAGGCAAACAAGCCTGCGACTGCCGTCTCCCTTATAAAACATCCAGCTATACAACTACAGGAGCATCTCTGTGGGCGTACTGGCTTAGACCAACGTGGGAGGGGCTTGTACAGGAAGCCGTGATTGGCTGGACATCGATGGTGGTAAACCAATGGCACAAATATGGCCTACATTCTGGTCAGTGTTTTCATATTGCAAATTACTCATAGGTCTTGGAAGTATCCTCAAACTTCGTAGGGTGAATAGTGGCCTGTGTTGTTTGCTCTATAAAGACAGTGATCAGCAAGTTGGGCAAAAAAAGAAAAGAAAAGATATATGAAAAATATGAGGCAAAAGATGCCAATCTTTACTGCCTATTACAATTAAAAATATCTGTTTGTAGTGGTCTTCAGGGAAACAAGACGCCTGTTTAAGCAGCACCACGATGAGTCCAACTTTTCAATAAAAGGCTTATTGCTAGAGAAGCAGATGTACTCTGGTATATAGTCTGGTATTGTATGAACCCATTCAATTCCAACAATCACAATCACACTCAGGGCAGTTGGATGCAAGTAATGAAGACTTCATATAGTGTGTGTGTGTGTGTGTGTGTGTGTGTGTGTGTGTGTGTGTGTGTGTGTGTGGCTGCATTGATACGGGTGGTCTAGTCGCCTCTGCGTCTATGAGAATGACACGCTTTATGAGAGGAGAGAGTGAGCAGCTGAAAGACATTTGCAGTGCAGCTGCATCAGAAAAAAGAAGAGGAGATTATAAATTAAATAATTCTTATTTGAACCATACCTGTATCAAAAAGAGTCAGAAATAAGGTGTGTGTGTGTGTGTGTGTGTGTGTGTGTGAGAGAGAGAGAGAGAGAGAGAGAGAGAGAGAGAGAGAGAGAGAGAGAGAGAGAGAGAGACAGCGAGAGAGAGAGAGAGAGAGAGAGAGAGAGAGAGAGAGAGAGACAGAGAGAGACAGAGAGAGAGAGAGAGAGGGAGAGAGAGACAGAGACAGAGACAGAGAGAGAAAGAGAGAGAGAGACAGAGAGAGAGAGACAGACAGACAGAGAGAGAGACAGACAGAGAGACAGACAGAAAGAGAGAGACAGAGTGAGAGAGAGACAGAGAGAGAGACAGAGAGAGACAGAGAGAGAGGAAGTAGATCGATAGAAGTGAGAGTATTGTGAGGATGTTACTGCTGCCATTAGACATTTGAATGTGTGTGAGAATGTGTACGTGTATATTAATGAGTGTGTGTGTGTATATGTGTTTGTGTGTGTGCACACACACAAACACACACACAGTATACAGTGTGCGCTGATTGTCAAAATAAAGGTCAGAGTGGCACATTGAGAAGGAGCGCAGGGTACCCATCAAATCCACAGCATGTAGGCCTAACACTCTGAGCTTTCACTTTGTCGCGTATCAAAAAGCAGCACAAAACCTTGTTTCCTACAAAGAGTTCAGCCACTTGATTTAGGAGTGAACCGCTTGAAAAGGCTCCAGTATTTGGAGAAACGTCCACCGCACAAAACCTCCTTTTCACTTTTTAAGATCTCCGATCCTATAGGTTATATTCTCATGATGACATGATCGAGGAGGACAATCAGCATCCCAATGTTGTGCATTGTAATATCGTCGCAGGTGTCCCTCCAAAGCATAAAGTCTAAAGCGTCATAATCGCAAGGGGTTGAAAGTGACGTCTGTATGGGGGGGCGGGGAGGGGGCGGGGCCTGCAAGCTGCGCTGGGACAGGGGGGTTAAGTGCTGCATAGTACACACGCGTGACCAAGTGCTCCTGTGGTGAAAACCAGAAACACGCCTCGCGTCCTGTTTCACGCTCGACTTGTGAGGTAAATATATATGTGTGTGTGTGTGTGTGTGTGTGTGTGTGTGTGTGTGTGTGTGTGCGCCTGCGTGTCTGCAACATTGTTGGGCGCAATATTGCACAGCAGGCCCAAGTGTTGTCTGCTAGTTTGTTGCGTGAAATGCATTGGGGCTGAAAAAAAAGCATAGGGAGGTATTCAATATCTGATCTACTGCTGAACGGTTGCACCTGCCTGAAAAGAGTGACTTCAGTTGCATTCTGGGATTTTTATTCTGTCACACACACACACACACACACACACATATATATACACACACACACACTCATACGCACAACAACGTCCTCATGCAGACTCTTGCACATTCGGTATACACAAATATATATCTATATATATATCTTTTTCTTTCTTGTGATTCATACTCACGATCACTATGATTTCAGCGGAGCTCCATCTAATGAGAATATGCAAATGAATTACACAAGATCAAAGCAAAATCCACCATCTTTAACCATAAAGCTTAGCGATGTATTAATATGTAGATATAGAGATTTTATTTTGTATTAATATATCCATCTATATATATATATATATATATATATATATATATATATATATATATATATATATATATATATATATATATATATATATAGATAGGCCTATAAGCCAAATATAAAAAGGAAGAAATCACATGATTCCGCTTGCTATCAAATAATACCCTTAGATATCTTCTTAAACTTTTATTGTGCTGAAGTTGTATTACGCTAGCGTGTGGAGCAGCCAGTCGACTAATCTCCGGTCGAAGTCACGTGATCCCAAGCCCTTTAGTGATGCTGTTACGAGTCATGACCTGTGTGGACAAAGCCCTCGGAGTCGTGGGTTTGTTTGTTTTTTTGCGCTCCCACATTTCATGTCGCGTACTTCGCTTCTCCTGCAAGAGTGACATTGTAAGGCACCTGAGGATGTGTCATGTACATAGTTGCCAAACGCCAAACTCCCCTCTCGACTTGAAAGGAAAAGGAGAAATGGAAAAAATTTTTAAAATGAACGATACGTAATCCTACTAAGTCTACCGCCGCTGCCAGATCAGCCCGTACGTCACAACATACCAAATATCACTTTTCTTCTCGTGAAATAACACAACTACAGTTACGTCACTACCGGTACAGAGTGTGTTCGTATCGTTTCCGACGTCATTGATGCACACAATGGTTTCAAAAGCAGGTGATGGCGTTGTTTTCTTTCAAGCAAGTGAGGTGAATCTCTCTCTCTCTCTCTCTCTCTCTCTCTCTCTCTCTCTCTCTCTCTCTCTCTCTCTCTCTCTCTCTCTCTCTCTCTCTCTCTCTCTCTCTCTCCTTTCCCTCTCTCTCCTTTCCCTCTCTCTCTCTCTCTCTCTCTCTCTCTAGGAATCACTATATAGACAATGTGGAAAATAGACTTTGGTAAATAAAATAAAGTAAGTGAAGCCACACTGAATCTGTAAATCAACCCTGTTAGATCTCAACCTGATAATAAAACATGGATTTAAACACATCACTGCATCAACTTGTAATCTTAAATCTAAATCTAGATTTAAGCCAGGTCAGTTTCACCATCCAACAAGCGATCCATCACCAAATACTATGGAGGTAGCAAGCCTTACGCAGCCACCAGTCCTCCGCTAATGCCAACAGTAAACCTAGTACAAGGTAGTAGGTAAAGTAGTTGCTTCCTATACTATACTCTGCCAACGCCGGCTGCTTAAACAACAACTCCAAACCGCTGCTTATGTTTGCTTGTGGGAACTTTGGAGGTGGGGATGTTCACTTTCAATAGCTTTCAATAGATTTCTGCGTGTGTGTTGTGTGTATGTATGGATATGTGTGTGTTTGTGTGTTTATTCCAATGGGGAGTTACTTTGTTTCGCATTTCCAGAGACTCATTCATAGAGTGGTTCTGGGTTAGGCTGTCAGGTGGGCCCGCCACCACCAGTGCTTATGGGTGAGCGACGCGGTGAGAGCCGCCACAAAGAAACTCATCCAACTGTTGACGCTATCCTCTGCAACGACGTACGCCCACCGTTCACAACCCAACCGACAAACAACCAGCCGGGTGTAGGCTACCATATGGTGGGTGGTGTGGTTAATAGCGTGCTTTCATTCACACACACATACATTCACCCCCACACACACACCCCCACATACACCCATATACACACACTCACACACACACATACACAGGCAGTCGCCCTGCACATCCATTACAACAACATAGCATAGCTATCGTGTAAAGGAGATCCAAGCCCCCCCCCCCCCCCCCCCGGCTGCATCAATGCTTAATCAGCAGGTGTCCGGGTCACCGTATCAGCCAATCAGAGGTCAAACCTATAGAGGGAGCCCTCTAATGCAAACCAAATGGACACCTGGTGCTGGGGTTTGGCTCTCCTTTAAGTGGAAGTGTACACTGTACACTTCCATGGCCCCTCACATTGGCCCCTCACATTGTCTTGGATTAGTGGATAATATAGATAGTGGTATGACATATAGAGGAGGGTGAATGGGTTGTTCCAGTAGTATGACATATGGATAGGTACAGTACAGTATATTCAGCTCATTTCCAGTGTGCCCTGTGGCTCAAGGTGGGCATGGCACTGTTTGTTTTTAACATTGGTGGTGAAACGCCACAGCCTCTTGTTTCTCATGTCAGAGAAATAAACGTCAACTAGGTTCCCAAAGGGAGGCTGGTCCTAAACAAGAGTGCCTCCGTGTGGACACTGAGGCCAATGGCATTGATGCAAAGATGATCTTTCTTTTTTTCTTTTTTTTTTCTCCAGAGTCTCCTTCTACTCAAAATGCATTGGAGAGACAATGTGCACCATATATTAATGTATCTCCTATTTAAAAAGTGTTGGTGTGTGTGTGTGTGTGTGTGTATGTGTCTGTGTCTGTGTGTGCACGTGCGTGCGTACGTCTCCACGTGCGCATACATAGGACTGGGTAAAGGACAAGGGTTTTAGAGTAAAAAGCAGCACCATTTACTATAGTAACTGAATATTGTTAAAGTGTCTTTTGCACCTGTGTTCTCTTGACTCTGTGAGTACTTCAACACACTATAAAGAAAATACTTCTTTATCCGTCTCTTTTTAAAATGTGATAATGAGGATTTCTTTTAATCAGGACCATTTTGCTGTCAAATTAACCCACTAACTTGTCAAACTATAAATATCAAACATATACCATATAATGCAATGTAGGTCATATACAATAGATAAGTAGAATTAAAAGTATTAGAATTGCAATTTTAATAACAGGGTCCTCGAAGCCTTCATAATGAAATAAAGAAAAACGAAGGGGTGTGATTTATATATATAAGTTAATGTCGTACTCTGTAGGCAATTTTCCATATCTGACCTTGCAATTCAACTGCAACAATATCACAAGATGAGCTTCATAAACCACATTTCCCTTGGAAATACAAACAGGAATTATTTTAAGGTGCAAAATGCATTTTGTTACGATACAGACAGACTCTTCCCAAGCGTCACAAAGAAAAATATTTGAATGTATTCAGTTTTGTACTGCAAATTGGAAATATATCTGGCAGCAAATTACATAATATCTTTTTATATATATATATATATATATATATATATATATATATATATATATATATATATATATATATGGATATTTCCAAAATGTAAATAGTTTAGTAAATATCCCGTTTCATTATATACCACAAATAAAATGACTCTTTGTCAACATCTCATTCTCAGCAACATTGGTCGACAGCTGCAGCATGCCTGGTCAAATTCAAGTGAAGAAGATTGAAGATCGAACCTTTGAACAAAACCAAAACAAAACCTAACACTGCCATACAGCCCTAGATGTGATGACACCCTTTTATTTTGTTTTACTTTGGTATCGTCCAAACACATGAGCCGATGGATGGTGGTGTATGCCCTTTAGGTTTTAGCGTGACTGGAAACAAATGCGTGGCATGAAATGGAGACACTTTAAAATAACAGCGATGAGCAATCGCCTCCATACCAGACACTCCCGTCGCTCTGTCTTAAGGATTTCAACCATATTTCAACAGATTCAATATATTTATATTTCTTTTTTTTTGCCAAACAGCTTGAACCAGGCACAGAGCCTTGTGCTCGCTGCCTACCGAGACACTTTACAGAGAGGGAGTGGCTGACGGCTATTGCTGCTGTTCCTCGAACGCCCCTCGCTCGCCCTTTTTGTTTTTTTACACAGGGTGCTTCCAGCCCCGGACCACTGTTGCTGGTGAGAGAAAAGTTGCACTTTGTGATTCCCCTTTTGCACACGCTGGGGAAAGTACACACATCCACCTTAACTCGCTCAGAGGCTGCCCAGTGAAAAGGATCTCAATGATAAATAGAAAATCAATAGGAACAAATAGATAGGATAGATAACCATGGACCTGGTTGTTCTTCGGGGGTCTGACGCCTAACGCCCCCCCTCCCAGCCCCCACCCCCAAAATAATCCCAATCTCTGCATCGATGAGTTCACCAAATTTTGATATCCGTTAAAAAGTTGGTTCTCGGGGTACGGCTAGGAGCTAATTCTCTCTGGGAAAAACAACAAAATAAATCAATCAATCAATCAATCAATAAATAGGCTATCACCTGCTGCTGTATCTCCTGGCTCTCAACAGGGTCCGAAAAAATGTGAAAAGGTGGCAAAAAAGATGGACAAAATGGAGGGGTGTGGACGAAGGTATGGGGGGAGGGAGGTGACCCCTGGGTAAAAGAAAAACAGCCTCAGAGGCGTGTCTGGGCTTCGGGGATGTAGATCTCGATGCTGTCCGCCCGCTCCGTGGCCGAGTTCTGCCTGAAGGAGGCGGCCCGCTTGGCAGCCAGGAGTCGTCGGCGCGCCTCCTGCCGCTGGCGGTCCTGGAGGTCCAGGGAGCGCTCCCGGGTCATGCCGCCTCGCCCCTTCGATGGCCTCTTCGGCAAAGACGGCGGCGGCCACTTCCGCTCCTTGCGGGGTTAAGCAAAATGACAACGTGATTTCGGGAAAACAAAACTAAGCAAGCGACCTGCTGTGGACTGTGATTGCCTTTCAAGCCCAAAGCATACGGCCAGACGGGAAACTAGGGGGTTTTTGGGTTGTCCTATAAATATGATATGAAATTTAAAAATAAAAAAAAATTGAAATATGAAATTTCGTTGGGCTTTAGGATGGATCTTATTCTGTGTCTTATCCTTTCATCTTATCTTATTGTAATGCATCTCTTATTGTATATTAGATCACTCTCATAAGGTACTCCCTGTTTGAAATTAGTTTGAGTTTGACACTTTTTCATAATTATTTTTTATCACTTGGTATTTCCCTGATGTGTTATTGTTGTTCTCTTTTTCTTCATTTATGTAATTTTTTTTGTCACTTTTTTTGCAGATTGTGTGTTTTTGGCGTATTGCCTGTACACAGGGCCTCATAGTACGAAGTAATGGGACTCAACTGAGCTTCTCTATTAAAAAAGGTTGATGATTCAGGCAGCTTAGCAGCATTGAGACCTTTCAATACATTTCCACCCTCGTAGTTGATACACATTTGTATAATTATTATGAATGTTTCATGTTTTGTTACGGAGATATTCTACCGAAGAAAAGCAATTTGCACAAGTGAATGAAGCTTTCAGAAGGTGTATTATTATGTGTATTTCTACAGTGGCCAGTCTACACAGTGTGGATTTGAAACCTTTACAGACATTTTTTTTTTTTTTTTTTTACAGTTTACTACTGCTGTGTTCGCCAATTACACGTTTACAGATCCCCACCTCCAGCAACAAGATTGGTCGAAACAAAATATCTAGCGAAAGAACCAAGATTTGAGCTTGTCTGCCATCAGACTTCAGACATTAATCTGAAGTCTGATTTGTGCAACTAGGGTTAGGGCACCTCATGCCACAGTCTCACCTTTTTCTCTGGGCTCTCCACTGGTTGCCACTGGTTACTTTTGATCTGCTGCAGCTCATCAAACTTGGCAGTGACGTCGTCAATGGAGAGCTGCAGGAGGTCCCAGAATCCAGCCAGGTCCTGAGAGGTGGGTCTGGGCATGGCACTGGGGTCCTACACAACCACATGGGTACACAGCCCGCAGACATGGGAACGTTTGAAATAGTCTCTAGGAAAGTCAGG
This sequence comes from Merluccius polli, assembly GCA_030340625.1. NCBI lineage: Eukaryota > Metazoa > Chordata > Actinopteri > Gadiformes > Merlucciidae > Merluccius > Merluccius polli. The sequence goes on from JAOPHQ010004885.1 coordinate 58,489, forward strand.
TGAGAGATAACATAACGGATGTAGGATTTGTGCCGGCTTTCAGTTTTTCTCCAAATGCAATTTGCATTTGCTTTACATATTACAACATTATTCAACCCTGTGACAAAGAGATAAGTGCATGTATAGTATTCAATGTTTGTGAGATGTAAGATGACGATTAAAACACATCCAAGAGGAAAGAAATGTAGAAAGCTTGGAAATAATCAAAGATAAGATAGGATAGTCCTTTATTAGTCCCACAGCGGGGACGTTTGCAGTGTTACAGCAGCAAAAGGGGGACAGCAATAGAACGGTGCATCAGTAAAAAAGCAAGATATGATGTAGACAGCAAGATGTATAAATAATAAGTGACATACAGAGAAATGAATAAATAGACAGACTGTGGTTGAAATCGGTTCTTTGTCTAAATCGACGTTATCATCAATCAGGTGTGGAATTGCAATAATGCAGCACGACTCCCTAAATGAATTCCCAGATATATTCTGTAGATATATCTGTATATATCGTTCACTAGTAATATATCACATCTGTATATTTGTTCATACTATCTGTTTATTGCCCTACATCTGTTATTACCATTATGCATACTATTAATACTACTCTATACTCCTTATACTGCACTATAGGCTACTGTTTTATGCTCTATAAGGTTCATACTGTTTATACTGTTTATACTTTTTATACTGCCCTCCTGTATATTGTACATATAGTACTGTTCATACTGTTTATATTGCTCTCCTATATATTGCTCACATATACGTATTTTTGTACATACTGTACGTATTTATTTATTGCACTTGCTGCTCTTTGCACTTCTGATTAGACACTAAACTGCATTTCGTTGCCCTGTATTTATACATGTGTAATGACAATAAAGTTGAATCTAATCTAATCTAACCACTGTGTGGCAGCAACACACCGTAAGGCGTCTCGAAGCAGACCTCGCCGTGAGGGGGAGTGCTTGGTTATTGTTGCCTGCGAGATCTCGCTGCAGTGAAGAAGGTATGGGGTGCGACGGCACACACACACAGGGACAGATTGGCCGTCTGTATATCGCGGCTTCGTTCATCCTGAGCACACCTCCATGTTGGCCCATATTACATAATCTAGATGGTTATTGTTCAGTTGCTCATTTGTACTATCATTTTGCATTCCAGAGGGGCAAATAGAAGAAATGTTGATCGGTTTTGATGTTGTATTGTACATTATATAGATCATATTTTATGTAGTCATGTTATTAAATGATTATATATGTATCCATATTTGTCTTCAAAGCAATATTTTACCCATTTTGCATATTAGAGGTGGTGTACATGTGAGCAACGTGCTGTTAAGGACTCTGAAGCTGAATGTATATGCTGCAGAGAATAGACTCTGGCAGAGACAATCCTGCTAGAGACAGAGGCCCCTTTAACACGGCCTGTCCTAGGTGGGAATGTTGTGCCGTTATCCCTCCTCGCCTGCTGTATAAAAGGTACAAACACAGAATGGGGGGGGGGGGGCATTGTTGTTCCACCTTCATGCCGCCAGCGGTGGTCGTAACAGAGCCGAATGGACGTCTGTGTAAAAGGGTGAACCGGCATGGCGGGACAGGGGTGTGACGATTTGACTCCGCCAATCATCTTCATCAAAACGGTTGAGGACATTAGCCCAGAACGTGGTCCCTTGTGGTCTCTCTCTCCTCCACAGTCTTCTCTCAGAGACCAGCGCGAATTGACCAAGAGGAACCAAACGTCTCCGTCGACGGCGTCTGAGGTCCGCGCACCTTTCCGCCTCGAACTGCTCTCTGCCTCTCTTCGATTTCTCCTGCAACGTGTTTCCTAATTGCACGTCGCTCACACTAATCTGCCGTCGTAACATCACGCATCAACATGTTGTGTGCAGAGAAGATGCACAGCAAGTTTGCGTGAACGCGTCACGCCACTGATAACGCCGTAACGCCGGCATGCTGTGTAAGAGCACACATGTGGGATCTCTGTATGAAATGGGCTACAGACAGAGGGCAGCAGCCATGATGTACATATACGCACTCGAACATGTTTTTCATGAATGCCCGACAGAAAAAGAAACGCCGAAAGATATTCAGAGAAGTAAAATGGTAAAAACGTTAGTCGGCAAAAAAAAAAAAGTTGGACACATTGGACCATGTGCATAAGAAAAAATACACCTTCCATTAGATATATCGTACCCATTCAGGCAATGTTCTATACAAGGCTCTATGCAAGTGAATGGAGCCGGGCCAGGGTCAAACTACATGAAAGGTCAGAACATTTTGGAAATTCACTTTTTGCATTCATTTGATGGTGGGGGGGAAGTGGATTTCAAGCCACATATCCAAAATGGGCGAACTATTGCTTTAACTAAATTGGCAGGATAGCCTCGTGGTTAGGGAGTTTGACTCCCAGCCAAAGAGTTCTCAGTTTGAACCCCAATGTAGGCAAGATGCCATAACCTCTAAAAGTGCAACCAAAGAAAAAAAGGAAAACAAATGACGGGGTGCCAAACTGCCATGTTGGATACACGTGTTGAGAAATCTGCTCCGAGATCAAAGTAAATGTAATGTCCGATTTTGAACTTTGAAGCAGTTTGACGTCTGTGAGGTGGTTCCTCTGTGCCGCAGTGGGCGTCGCGGTCGCTCCGAAACTGCTAGGAGACATGGAAGAGCTCAGGGCAATCTTATGACCTGTCACTGCCAATGTTGGACTACATTTATCATTGTGGGATCTACAGGCAGAGGGGAGCTACACAAAGAAAGAAACAACAACAGACAGTAAGACAGAACGAGAAAAAAGAGGTAAAGAAAGAAAGAAAGGGACAGATATCCACATGATGAGACCTAGCAGGACAGCATTAGGGTTATCGCTGTGTACAGTGATGTACAAAAAGAAAGGGTGCGACAGTGCCTTAAAGACAGGCTAGGTGAGAGAGAGAGAGAGATTCAGGTAGAGAGAGACAGCAATGAGAAGAGAGAAGATGATACACACACTACCCTAGCTCCCACACACACACACACACACACACACACACACACACACACACACATCCTCTTCTGAAACTCCCCACCTAATATGTGCTGAATAATTCGAATCTGAAAGTGGTCCAAAGTTCTCCGTGACAGTTTCCCGAGAGGCCAACAATGAGCCTGGGTGGCAGTTCATTATTCAAACTCCTGGATCCTATTTAAACCTGGCGATAGCGGCACGCCGTAATGGATTGGAGGAGGCTCTGCCTTCCATTGTGATAACCCCACCCACCCACCTTCACCACCACCGCAGTGGTCAACTACAGTATGGATGAAACCTGTGTCGGACCGGTGTTTCCTTTTGTGAAGTGCAACAGAGTCAAGGTTTAAAAAAAAAACGGTCTTCTGGACTCACCATGTTCTGCTGACAGAGCCAGTAGAACTGCTGGAACTTCTGAGACATCAGGAGCTGAGCGCTCCCCACCGCACTCCTGATCCTGCCCAGGACTTGAGGGGGGGACACGCACAGACACACACGCATACATGCGTACATACATACATACATACATACATACATACATACAGACATACGAACATACATACATACATACATACACACATAGGAACATACATACATACATACATACGAACATACATACATACATACATACATATATACATACATACATACCAACATACATACATACATACATACATACATACATACATACATACAGACATACGAACATACATACATACATACAGACATACAGACATACATACAGACATACATACGAACATACATACATACATACATACGAACATACATACATACATACATACATACAGACATACATACATACATACATACATACATACATACATACAGACATACATACATACGAACATACATACATACGTACGTACATACATACATACGAACATACATACATACATACATACATACATACATACATACATACATACATACAGACATACGAACATACATACATACATACATACATACATATGAACATACATACGAACAAACATACGAACATACATACATACATATGAACATACATACATACGAACATACATACATACATACAAACATACATACATACATACATACATACATACACACAGACACAAATATGCAGGTTTGACCAGTGACGTCAGAAACACTACAATGGGTCTATTCTATTGTGTGCTAATATAACTCAGCGGTTTGGAGAATAGACTTTTTTCCCGCGTTGTCCATCAACACAGGGTGTTGATGACGATGACTGCGTCCCAGTGCTGTTCAAACACAACTCGCCAACTTATTCAAACAGAATAATCTAATCCAGACGCCAAGACTTGATCTGGGGGGGGTTTTAGCTTCGGCAAATAGAGCATCAAATATTGGCAGTCGCTAAACCGTCTAAATACATGGGGATTATAGATGCTGTATCAGAACTGTAGTGAGGGAATCTAGACTCACTTTGAGAATGCAAATAAAAACACACACTTTAATGTAATGCCGCACATAACACACAAGCTTGCTCAACCTCTAATGTGGTGAGTTCAGCTGTGGACTCACTTTCACTTTCCCTTAAACACAACCAAAATAACAATGTAAAGAATGTTTAAAAAAGCTCAGATGATAAATTCATTATTATTACGATTATTATCATTTTTATTATTATTATTATTTATTATTATTGTTATTATGATGATGATTTTTACCCTTCGGACACTCACTCTCCTCCGACAGGTCGTGCTCCTCCGCCTCTCTCTCCATGTCTTTGCACCAGCCCTCCATCCGCTTGCTCTCGCTGTGCAGCAGCTGCATGAACCAGCCTCCGTCCCGGGGCCTGGCCGCGTCCGCCCCCTCCAGGCTGGGCTCCGACAGCCAGGGGTCCGGCTGGGGGCTGGAGGGCCCGCTGCTGGAGGGCCGGTAGTCCTCGCGGTAGCTGAACAGACCCTGGGTGCGCACGGTGCGCACCGCCCCGTACTGGGTGGGCGTGCTGGGCTCCGAGTGGCGGCCGAAGCCCACGACGCCGATGCCCCCGAACTGCAGGCCCTTGTCCTCCATGGAGGGGAAGCCCTCCAGCTCCATGTCGGCCTGCACCGCGGCCGTCACGCTGTTGGAGCGCTTGAAGCGCCCGTGCCTTTGGGAGACGGCAAACCATATGGCAAATGATGAACGGTGTGCTCACAACTTCCCCTGATAGGGAAGGAGGAGGACGGAGGACGTCTGGGTTGACCGATGCTTGCGTGTTACATTGTATGCCGTTTATGCCATGCTTGTTGTGATTGTGTGTGTACTGTAAGTAGTGGGTGTGTTGGGAATTGTTTGGATGTGTGCTGGATGTGTCTTTTAACTTTTGATATTTCTTTTTAGCCCCTACCCCCTTCCCGCAGGAGGCATTGCCTTGTTGCCACACGTCAACTTGGTGGTTTTTAGCAACATTATTCTGTTCCATTATTCTGACACATGGAGGGTTTTCAACGAGATCACATGCACATACGCCACTAGAGGGATACAACTAGGAAACTAAACCCATATATATTCCATGAGAAACCAGACTGTATCTCACCACCACCAACACTACGTCACATACAACTCTCAAACCTCTATAAACCTGTATATATGTCCCCCGTATATACAGGCATTTTTCATCACCATAGCAACTATTGCTAAAGGAATGATATACAGGCTGGGCAATATATGGATATTATATCGATATCGTGATATGAGACTAGATATCGCCTTAGATTTTGGACATCATAATATTGTGATATGGCAAGTGTTGTCTTTTCCTGGTTCTAAAAGCTGCATTACAGTAAAGTGATAAAAAAGTGACAATTAGAGAATACTCAGTACTTTTCATTTGCCAAGTATTTAATTCACATAGGAGTATACAAAAATAGGCTTTACCATGTGGTTATTTTATATAGACTATTTATTTATCGAATGGCTAGAAAACATGCTATATTATGATATATATCTTTATCGAGATATTAAAAGACCTATATCGGGATAGAAGATGTTGGCCGTATCGCCCAGCCCTCTGTAGGAATGAGTGTGACTGTTGAATGAAACAGGGACAGTATCTCTAGGTATGCATCAGCGTCTTACCGTTTGTTATCTTCCACCTGGATGCCTATAGAATGGAACTGGGGAAGACCTTTGCTCTCACACTCTGAGTCAGTCACAGTCTCCACCTGGTGAACACCAGACAACGCTTCAGACAACATGACAATAGGAAAGGACCGCTTCTAAAAGATTGTAACAGATTTCAACATAATGAAGCAGCACCCTTTTATTTTTAGAATGTGTTTCCCACTGCACAATTCATTGACTAGTTTTGCTAGTTTACTTTTGCTATTGACCTCCGCCGTCCTGTAAACGAGACAGGGGACTATTATTAAGAAGGGCGGCAGTGGCTCATTAGGTAGAGCGGGTTTTCAGGCAACCCGAACGGTTGCTGGTTCGATCCCCGGCTCCTCCTAGCTGAGTGTTGAGGTGTCCCTGAGCGAGACACCTCACCCTAAGGTGCAACATTTATCCAACGGTAACAGGTATCCAATGTTACCACTGTCAGTTTTAAGCTGATAAATTAAGACATGTCATTTAGGCAAAGAAGGGAGTGGTAGTCAAGAGAGGCAGTATTAAAGGCAGTATTAAAAATGAAATGACGTGAATGGGGAGATGAGCGCTGGCTCACCTGAGATGGTGGGACTATTGTCGTGAAATGGCTGATGCTGCCACGGAAGACAACAGGAAGCATGATGAGGAAGATGCTGATGATCAGGAAGATGCTGATTATGATGATGCTGATGATGATGATGCTGCTGCTGCTGCTGCTGCTGCTGATGCTGCTGCTGCTGCTGATGATGATGATGATGATGATGATGATGATGATGATGATGATGATGATGATGATGATGACTCTACTAGTGAGGTCTTTTAAGCTTCATTCTGTGGCAGGTCATCATAAGAGAGCACGGTGTCAAGGTTTTGTATACAGCCTCCACAGATCAAGATCAAGTCACTGGTGATTGTTCTTTCTTCTGTCTTTGAGCTGATTTCAGGGGTTAGCTTGATCAATAGAGGCCTACTAACCATGGCCTGAGGAGGCATGTACAAATGAATATTTATAAAATGTGTGTGTGTGTGTGTGTGTGTGTGTCTCTCTCTCTCTCTCTCTCTCTCACACACACACACACACACACACACACAAGGCTCCATTGGATTTTCATTTACGTAAGTAGTAACGTTATCAAAATCAGTTTCAACCGCTGATGACCGCTTTCTTTTGGCGTTCATAAGCCATGCTTCCGAAGACATTTTCTTAGTTAGCAAATACTACTGGTGAGAGTCAGAGCAAGGACAGAGAGGACGTCCGCTACGTCAAGTCACGGGGTCATATGTTGCAGTCTGGGTAAAGAGGTTTTTATATGATATGATACGATAAGCTGGAATGTCACTGGTATTAGTACAGATCGAGTGTTTGAGATGGGATTACTGTACTGAAATCTGCTAAAACACACAGGCACATAATTGTAGGTTTCCACCACAACATGAAAAAATAACTACAACTTGAGTACCTAGAATCACCAATAAGTGGTGGTATAATTCAAGCACTGTGTACGTGTGTGTGAGGGAGACAGAGACAGAGAGAGACAGAGACAGAGAGAGAGAGAGAGAGACAGAGACAGAGACAGAGAGAGAGAGAGAGACAGACCGAGGCACAGAGAGAGACAGAGAGAGTCAGAGCGTGAACAGAGAGGTCCCTCACCTGGATGCCGATGGACGAGCGAGGCGTCTTCAGGTACTCCTCCGCCTTGGACACCAGCACCGCCTTGTCGCAGGTCTGCACCGAGGTGTGGCTGCCCCCCAGCGAGGCGTGGCGCTTGCCCCCCATCCCCAACCCCATCCCCGCCGCCGCCTCCGCCTCCATGGCCAGCGCCGCCGCCTTCCCGCTATCCAGGCTGTCGGTGGAGTTGTAGATGGCGCGGCCGAGGCTGTCGGTGGTCCACAGGCCGGCGCCGCCCGCCCCGCCCCTGCCCGGCGGCCGGCCCTCCGGGTAGGCGTCCTGCATGGACTCGGTGCTGCTCTGGGCTGTCACAGAGATAAGAGGCTTGGTGGTGGTGGTGGTGGGGGTGGCGGGGGGTGACGCGGGGAGGCACGGGAGGCGGGGTCTTCTTGCTGTAGCTGGAGGGGAAGGACACAGCTGCGGGGACGGGGGGGGGGGGGACGGGGTAGGAGGAGGACGACGAGACCAGGGAGACGACGATGGGAGGGGGGCATTGATGGGGTGGTGGTGATGGCAGAAGGGTTGGGTGGGGAAGACGAAGTACGACGAAGCGGATACAGAATGAGAGTGAAAGAGGAGGGGGGGGGCGGGGTGGTCAGAAGCAGCTTTTGGTGTCGAGAGGTCAGAGCGGATCGGGATAACAGAAGAAAGAAGCGCCATGGGCTAAGAGATCAGCTGACTGCAGGCCGGTTGAGGCAAAGGTTACAGGGGGGGGGGGGGGGTGGGGGGGGGGGGGGGGCGGAGGGGGCGGGGTTAGCGGGGGGGGGGGTTAGCTTTGACTTTTGGCCACTTGGAGAGAGGTCAAAAGAAATGATTGAAATAATTGAAAGTAAAAGCAAGGCCAGCCGGAAGATGGGTAGATATGGTGTTTCACTGCGAGAAGAGGGGAGTGTGGATATGGGAAGGATTCGTCTCCTTCGATGCAAATGAGAGGTCGCCGGGTCGTCGTCCAACCGGACGGACCGGGCTGTACAGTTGGACAGAATCCAATGTGAATGATAACTTTTATTTTGTTATCAAAAGCTATGGCACGTTACAGTGTAGCCACTTGAATAAAGTGTTACTCCAGACACGTGCCAATATAAATCTTTGACTTTAATTTACATTTTTAATTCAAAAATGTAAGTTACAACTTGCTAAATCATTGAAAAAAATAATGGATTCTCCCCCTTATGCACTCCCTGGACGGACGTGTTGTAAACTCTCGGTACACATCTGCCAATCATGTGAGGCCCACGTATGCTTTCTCTACCAATTAGGGACCTAAGCCCGCCTCCTAATGCAACACAGCTCATTGGTTGTCTCTTTAGCATAACAAGCCACCACAAACACACTGTTACCTCTGCACAAGGACAAGGGTAATGCAGTGCTGCACCCACACTCATCTTTCAGCTATTTTAGGTCAAGTAATTGTGTTAATGCAACAACCTCACTGCAATAAATATTGTCACTATCATGCAATACATAGGCCTCAGATAACAGGCTGTATGGCTTCAAATAATATATATTTTCAAAAAATTAATCCCGAAAATGTTTTAGTTGGGATATAATATATTATTATTTATATTATTATATGTATAATAATATACATATAACAGTTAGGGTATATAATTGGAGTTTAGGAATGCACCTACTGCATTGGTGCTGGGGGAGTCAGTAGGAGCAGAGAAACAACGTAATTGTGATATTAAAGATTAAAAACAAAAGTTGAAATTGACTTTTATTAAATGTTTTATTTAAATTGAAAACGGCTAACAAGAAAATATGTGAAAGGTTGGATTTGGTGAATTGATCATTTATACAATGAATGTCCTATTTTATGTACTTGTATGCAGGACGGGTTCCAAAGTATTTATTTATTTATTAAATGTATTGTCGTTATTTTGTTATTGCCAAAAAAAACATTGAAATATCATGTGTTATTTGAAGGCCATATTGCCCAACAGTATAATAAATACTAAGTTTTAAAGACACTGTAATTCTACCGCTGACCCCACAACAAAAAACACCAAAGGTCAGCTGAAAACCTGTCAAAAAAGTCAAAAAGGGACGATTAGATAACATTCACTCCAGCTTCGATTAAATTATTGAAGGATTTCTCAGACACAAAAACATTCAATCCTGCCATGAAAGTATGATTTAAAAGAACATGCATTTGTATTTGTGGCATCTCTTTATGGCTCTTTATGGCTTTTTATCAATTTCTACAGCTTGGTTGCACTGCTAAAAAATTGACTGTTGATTCTAAAATAGCCTGTTGAAGGATAAAAGATGACATTGTCTATATATATATATATATATATATATAAAAAACAACATGAGAGCATGAATCACTGAAGATGTGTGTGTGTGTGTGTGTGTGTGTGTGTGTGTGTGTGTGTGTGTGTGTGTGTGTGTGTGTGTGTGTGTGTGTGTGTGCGTGTGTGTGTGTGTGTGTGTGTGTGAGAGAGAGAGAGAGAGAGAGAGAGAGAGAGAGAGAGAGAGAGAAAGAGAGAGAGAGACAGTGATTCATAGCCCAACCAACCAACAAAAAAAACCTGTTTCATAAACACACTGACACACACACACACACACACACAATGACACACACACACACACACACTCACACACACACACTCACACACACACACACACACACACACACACACACACACACACACACACACACACACACACACACACACAACAACAGACAGCCATCCATCTAGCCACCTGCTAAGTGCAATAGATTTTCCTAATTAGACAATGTTAACAAGGCTTTCATAATGATTGTAAATACTAATGTCAGCATAGGTGTGGCCAATCAATTCCATAGGAACATGTGTGTACATGCATGCACGCACACGCAGACAGACACACACACACACAAACACACAAATGCATAAAAATGTTTAAACTAAAAGGCGACTGAACCAGTATGCATATACACACAGATTTTGAACACCTATTATGTAATTTTAAAGATGCCAGAGGATTTATTTTGGTTGAGCGTTATTGCTCTGCAAAAAAGGATCAAGATTTGAAGGCTGTTCGTATTATGTAAAATAGGTGACTAAAAGTGGGTCACGTCGTGCTCATAGCGGAGAAACGTTTAATAAGATAAAATCCACCATTCATGCTTATCTCTCCTCTCAGTGGTTTGCCTTTTTATCAATTTAATACTGTTGCTTCCTATTTCATTCACTTTTTAAACGACAATGTCACCTAAAATAGCAGTTTCCAAACTGCATAGCTACTAGTGCTTTACATTAAAGTTGCGAGCACGTCTTTGTGAAGCTGGATGGCTTTTGGATCCCAGTGGGTACAACATTGACAGACAAGCAATAGACTGAACACACTCAGCCCACTGTTAAAAATTCTCGTCTGCTTAGACAGCTTGGATATGAATGTTTACCTGGAAAAATATCCTACTAAATATCCTACTAATCTCTAAACAGATTCATTCTTTTAGTGTGCGACTGTAAGGGAAAAAATGAACAACCAAACCCTATCCCAAGTAGCACACAAAGAAATAGACTGCCGTTACAAATTACAATTGCACTTAAACTTAACATTTCAACTAAATTTACCAATATATTTCTTTACTTCTTTCGCTCTTTTTTTTAACCTAAAAGCACAATACAGTTAAGAGAGTTTAGGTGCGGCTTAGGCCTATAGCTATAGTGAGAAATGCCACCTGTATGGGGACGAGTGAAAAGCAGGGAGACTAGAAGGGTACCTGGAGGTGGCTGAGCCCTGTCCACGCTGCAGGAGGTGGGGAGGCGAAAATGGATCCCTGGAAGAGGCAAGCGACAGCAGTTAGGGAAGCAAAACACAGTTAAACACGTCATTTACACACATACCATGAGGACTGTCTCTCTGTATACCTACCGTTGACATACCCCACGCTATTAGGAAGTGCACTTCAGTAACACATTTTAAAATAGAGTGAGGCTTTGTCTTCATTATTTGTGTAAAATGTTCAGCAGTCGTAAAATGGAGACAGGGACACGAACACAGCTGGATTCACTGTAGCCTACATATTGTTTCATTCACTATGAAATGATTGAGAAGTATCTTGTTATTAAGAGGGGCTCCGGAGAGAAGTGCTGTCAAATTCTGGACCCATCATTAAGGTTTTTTTTTCATTCACACATAATGAATTAATGGGCGATTACTATTAGCTTATCAATGTCAAGCATTAACCGTGTTCCTGTTCTCACAATGTCTCCTAATGTCCTCGACAACACTTATAGGCAACACTACACACAAAACTTGACTTAAATTGAAGTATCTGTATCCATTTTTTACATTTATAATTGGTAATGCTATTCTTCTATGTTTACTGCTCTAGCAGTTTGTAACAATTAGGCCTGAATAACAAATATACTAAACAAGGTTAAGCAAGGAAGTTAACATAACCTATATTCAATGTGACCATTACAGGGCGATAGCAAAACCAATCCCTAATGGTCAAGAAGCTGTACGCTAATGTGAATCTACAGCAGGTAGGCCAGCAGCGCACTACCATGCAGGCCTACCAGTCCACATGCATCACACAACTCTCAGACCAGGCAACACAGTGGCACTCAGGTGCTAAACATACAGTAGGCTAAAATTAGCATACACAGAAGACTGACAAAAAGACAAAAAAAAAACATCGCACTGTGTGACATATAACAGGTCAGATCTATGGGCTGTTTTTCAATTTTGATAGAATTAAATGATTTCAAATCCTTACATTTGCATGGCATGTAGGCTACTTATTTAAAGCATAGTATTACATTTATCACAATAAAATATAAGGCCTGTCAATAGATTATAGCTTATAGATAAGACAATTCTTGTAATAACATTTAATCATTTCTTATTATAAGGCTATTGCGTATTGTCAACAAAATGTGTCATGACGAGACTTAGAAGAGAGACAGAGACAGACGTTCACAGATCAAGCATTGAATTGTCCAAACAGCATTCTTTCACTGTGTTGGTAAACAGCACATATACAATGAGAGTGAATTAAAAAAAAGAGGAACGACACACTACACCATTTTTTTTAGATTGCAGCTATCTAAAGGTAAAAACGCACCGGATTGATTTTGATGTAAAGTAAAGCGAATGTTTTTCCTTATAGGTGCAAATCACATCATACCTAGAGCAGTGTACCACGTCACCTCAAGATGGCAGCAAACTGCCAAAAGTGTTTTAGTGCGTCGTGGCTCTTTAAGCATTCAGTTTTCAGTCAAGACACTGCAGTGTGTGTAGGTTGATCCAGACATTGATGAGACAGCGACAATTAAACACAATGAGTTGTTTTCTCTCAATGTATTATTGGGTTATTTTGGGTCATAACTGCAAGCTGATGTACAAATGTAGATTTCTAATGTTAGGATAGTAGTAAAGAATGCTGTGCTTTAAGCAAAGCATATCTTCTTTCGCTCCATTTTTTTTTTCTTCAAATTTGACTGACTTGATGCTTGCAGATTATGTCGAGCACATGTCCAGGTATCATTTTTTCATTTTAAATCTCCTTTTGCACAAAAACGTATGTCACATTTTACATGAATTTTACCACGCTGTTGCATGGCAACCTTACATAGCCATCATGGATGTATAATTGTAAATCAGTTACAATTATGTTGAATGCACATATGTTTTATCCACTCTATTATAGTATAATGCTGAGTAGAAAAATCCATAACTGGTCATTATCTTGGCAATGAACTTCATGTAAAATGTGGCCAAACTATTTTTTTTAATGTTTTTTTACCGCAGTGTAGTCACAGACCTTCGGTCTCTTGCTCTTTCAACCGGGGCCTGTTAACACATTCTCTCCATCTTTTGTCGTCAATTTGGTGCTTATTTCAGAACTGTTTTGAATGTCTGTGTGCATGGCCTCTCTCTCTCTCTCTCTCTCTCTCTCTCTCTCTCTCTCTGCATCCATCCATCTACCCTCCATGTGTATACCAGTGGCCACGCTTACCATAGCTGTGGGCTCAAATGGGCACAGGGGCCGGTGCAGTGGCGCTATCCTTTCTCAGGTCAAGATGGGTGGACTGGATGGATGGACTGGATGGATGGAGTGGGGATGGCTGAGGAGCTGCGGCAGATGTGAACATGGGGGCTGGTGATGTGACACAAGTGTGTACACGCACACACACCTACCGTCCCTCCATGTTTAATCAATCCTAAACACGCTTGTCGATGGTAGTTGTAAAATGAGTCACTTGTGGTATCTGCTAATGATTACAATAGGCCATGGAATAAGAATTTAAAAAAAACATAACTATAAAGAGTGTAAAGAGAATAGTCCAAATCCTGTTCAAATCCTGTTCACCGAAATTAATATCTGAAAATGAAAGTGGTTCTTCTTCGAAGGTAACCTAAAGAAAGTAATTCATGCTCTCTTGACTCTGGTCTGCTAATAACTCACTCCTGCCATCAACTAGTCCAACATGCATTAGATAGTATTCTTCATTACTTGGACTTGTAGCCTAGACTTCTCTACAGGGTGTCCAATCACATGGGGTGCTCTTAAAAAACAAACAAAAAGGGATAAGTAGATGTTTTTCATCCGACAAAGCCGCTATTATGCTATGCTATAGAGGAGCCTGCATAAGCACCGTGTGGAACGAGCTGCTTAATAAATGAGTGGATTGATGGATGGATGATGGATGGACGGGTGATTTGACAGAGGACAAGGAGCAGGACTTGTTGAGGTCGGACCTCTGCTCATATTCTCTGGCGGTGCTTAGCCACAGGAGGTGGTTGTGTCCCTCCAGTTAGTGTTGGAAGTACAATATATTGAGCATGTCGTCGTTCATAGCCACATACATATATACATACAGTGGTGATGCCCCCATGGATGCAAGGTGAATTAACCTCTCAGGTATGAAAGAAAACAAAACATCACAACAAACCATTACAAATCAATTGCCCGAAAGAAGCAGTTAGACAAATATCAACAAAATCTTCCTTATCTTCCTTTTAGGCTTGTAATGTTGCAAATGCACACTCAATATGTCCACATTAGGGCCGACACAAACTAAAATCTACTCAATCTCCTGGCATACAAACATTTGAAGATTAAGATTAAGATTGGATGCTTCCACTGGATATTGATTCTGATGGATATATAAATATTGTCCATCTAATTTAATAGGTCTGTGACCTCTAATTGTGTTAGGCAGCCTACAGAACCTGCTCTTTTTTACTTTTCTACAGCCATAGAAATGAAGAGTGAGGCCAGTTTAAAAGCCCAGATCACATCACACCCACCACCTGTAAAACATCCCCTTTGCCCTGAACACAGAAAAGCAGAGGGAAAAAAAGATAAAATAACTACTGGCCTATTCTTTGATGAAGTAACAAAGTGCGAGACAGTGTGCTGAAATCTTCCACTCTATTAACAAGGTGTTTCATTGGAGATCAGCCACAATTTGTTGTGGTTTGTAGAGCAACGCTGTTACGCCGATCATAACCCTTCCTGCCAGATGCCAGGAGATCTAACATAAAATAGAAATCTGATGCTGTGTGCTCGTGTATGTGCTCGGGAATTCAACCAAATTAAAAGTTAGAATGATTAAAAAGCAAGAGAGTGATTTTCAATACAGATATCAATGATTCATAACTAACGTGTATAATTTAAAATAAAATAAAATAAAAATATTCATAATAAATCGATAAGCATGGTCCTAGTGTTCAGGGTAAGGAATGTATACTGTGCATTTTACTCAGATTCCGTTGTGCAGAAGAGATTTCAAATGATATTAAAAATATTATTGGACTTAAATAGCCATAATGCAAAGAAAACAAGCAGTGTGTGAGCTAGGTGCTAGGATGTGCAGCTGTGAAATTATAATCAAGCAACATTTGTGTGTACCACTTTTCTACAAAGCTCTCTCTTTACAAATGGACACATTTTTTTTACTAATGTATTTGACTGTGACTACATTGGAATGTTTGATGTTGTTTAATTTCATTAAAAAAAATGTAATACCTTAGTAGCTAAAAAATATACCCATGCAAATTTGCCAGAACTGCATCAACTGTCAACTGTCAATTTGTCACTTCCCCTGAAACAAGTTATATAGCTTTGTGTCACTATTTGATTAAAGGTTGCACTTCATAGACTGTATAGCTATATCTTAAGAAAATGTCACTGTTCACCAATCAACTCATGGTGGTGATTCACCCATTTCACAGATCAAACTGTGGTTCAAATGAAGATGGTTTCTGGAATTTGCTGTTATACTGATGACCCACTGAGTTAGATCTGCTACATTTATAATGATATTGATACAGACAACAGCATCTGCAGTCGTAACAACTACAACAATACAACCGCCCCTTGAGGTCAAAGGGTGGCACGTGCCTGTGCTACCATGATAGCTGTAATCATCTCAAACATGTTCTATCATGACACCTATAATCATTTCTAACATGGTGTTGTTGGATGAGGAATTTGAGGTAGGTGGAGTCTGAGTCTCGAATTAGACCAAAATTGTGAATAAAAACAACATGTAAATAAAACATGCCTAGAGAGACATCGAATCTAAAAAAAAGAAGTGGTACACACAACAAATAAAGAGAACAAAAGCATCAGTTGTGGAACATAATGTAGACGTGGATTGTCTTCTGTTAGTTACTATGAAGACCAATACAACATATTTGCATTAAATATATAGTTATTTTGCATATCTATATTATATCCTGTAATGTGCCAGTGCACAAGCACACAAAATGTCTCAGGAGTATTTTCTACTATATTTCTCTAACTGTATTTTGCAGCTCTGCACAATATTTGGGCAGGGAATAGTGGGTCCAATATATTGTATTTAATGTATTCAGTGGAAAAACGAATGAAAACATTTACATGTGCATTTACATATTGTGCAGGTATGACAGTGTCTTCGATTTGGGGATGCATTCCACTATCGCTGAGTGGCTTATGTAGATGAGTGAGATCAAATGCATGGCATGTATTAACAACATAGAAAATAAGGATATATATATAAAAATGGTTCCCTACCAGACCTACCGTACACTCTACGCCCCCCAGCTAAGCTACGGGCGCCTAAAATGAAAAAAGGGGGGAAAAAAACATACAACAAACAAATATAAAAAGAAAACAAGAAAAACAATAAAGGGTGATAAGCTTAGTACAAAAAAATACATAGTTGGAAGATTAAACTAAGAAGGAATGTGCTGTGTGTTTGAGGGTAAGGAGTATTCTGTAGAAATATCGGCAAATTGGAAATTTTGTGATGAAACACAGGCCTAGATAATACAAATTATAGTTCACTTCCATCTTTGGCTGCCACTGTAAAGCTATGACCCCCACTTCTAGTACTTTCAATTATCAAAAACGTTGTACTCATCTTGGTCGTTTCATATCAATTTATGAAAAATACATAAGGCCAATAAATGTTCGAACTGAAAATTCACAGGAAACACCACACTAAGAAAAATGATAATAATTATTATGAAAATATAAAAAATGAAATCCAAATACCACAGGAAAAAATCAGGCAAAAGCTAATAAATGCAAGCTAAACTTTACATTTTTAAAAAGGATCCTTTATCATTTTTGACAAAATGTAGTTCACCAAACATTGCAGTCTGAGATCCCTGAAAAATTGCAACATGATTGATGCAAAACATAGAGAAGCACAATTTGAAGATTCATTAAGTAAATACAGTAAGATAAATCTATTAAGGGATAACAATAACACAAAAAAACTATGTTCAAGCATTTAAACAAACAAAATGAAATTATTCTGACATCATGTGTGCCATAGTAGTTATATTAGTTTCCTTTTTGATAACAAAATGATACATATAAGAGAACAAAGACGAAATCAAATGATTGCTGTTCGTTTTTGGCTCACATTGAGCCAATCACAAAAAGCAGTTGCAAGAACCAGTGGCGCCATCTCAGACATTTGAATATAGTAGTGGTCAAAGGGGAAATTCAATTATGGATATAGTATTCATTTCATGGCGTTAGACAAAATGGTCTCATGGTCAAGGATTTATTTACTATTTGATCGCCTTCACCCATTTCATATTTATTATTTTTTGTATAATATATACAGTTAATGTAATTTTTTTCTTCTAAAATATATCGAAGTCACAGTACTTTGCTACATCTAAGGGGAATATTAATTTCTTTGGACTTAAAATAAACATTATGCTTTTGTTCAGTGTTTTTTTTTTTGGCTTTCCAAAAAACAGAAAGAACTTCTTTATAGTACTATTTGACATACTTTTTGCTGTCTATATATGTATACTGTGTATAGTATATATTACCACTTTAAATTGACATGTTGTCATGGGAACAGAAAGGATTACTGTGGTGTGTGATGTCTCACACACCACAGTAATCTACCACTTGTCATCAACTTCCTTGTTAATGTCCCTTTTCTGTTAATTAAAGGATGCTTATGTGATCATCTGATTGTTGCCTAAACATAACCACTTGCAGCAACATAGATTAACAGTTTGATAAAATTGATGAATAAGTATTTATTTAATAAATTTCCCCAAAAAAATGTTCTTCCCTAAATCACATTATTATTGGCAATTTGAGGTAAATTAGCCATGAATAAAATACATAATCAGTATTATTTCCTGTATTATGACTTTTCAGCAATGCCCGAATTTACTGCTTCCATTCAAACAAATCCACTCACAAACCGCAAAACTACTAGCCTTGTGAGACCATCCACATATTCAAGTTTGCATTTTGCAATGAATATCGGTCTGGCCTTGGCTGAACAGCAACTGAAATATGGGCGTGGCCTTACATTGTTCAAAAAGTTCCCGCCAATCAGATTAAATAACTAAGTAACGCTGTTGCTTTCCTTACTCTTGCAGAATCCAGTTGGAAGTAGAGCGAAAACATATTCTCCCCTGAGAAAAGCCTTCCGTGCAGATTTATGTTAATCTTTCAACATCCTTATTCAGTCCATTTCAGATAAAACTGTTTTGATTGCTCTGTAGATTGCTACTCTGTCCTTGGGCGCCACCATTGTTTTTTTAATTCGGCAGACTGCAGCGCTCCTTGTTCGTCATGAACTCAAACTCCCTCCCGCGAGCACTGATTGGACCTATCATTTTGTAATTTTTGGAAGAGGCTTTCCCGAAGCCAGACTGATCTGCAGAGAGAAACAGAATGTGAACTCGTGACATCAGGATAGTCTCACGAGGCTACATTTACAAAGTCTTGATACTAAGCTTTGTCATGTAAAAAAGAACATGAACATGAACTAATGAAAACATAAAGAACAACAAACGTTCTGCTTTGTGCTACAGTACAATGCTGTCTGGTTTCTCACTCAGAAACACAGCAGAATCTCAGAACCAGATTATCAAATATTTCTGAAAAAAAACAAGAAGTCAAAGAGTAACTGCTAACCTAAACCAAATGTGTGTTTGTTGACATCCAAAGGTTAAAATATACCAATCAGTCTCACGATAAGATAACCTTTAGAGGGCAGCAAAAGGTGTAGTATGTAGTTTGCCTTTAAGCATTGCCCCGAGGCCCATGCAAAAATCAATTCACTGACACGTTCTGAACACAACAGAAAAAATGCAGTACATCTCCAGTGTTGATGACTTTAAACATGAATATAAACCATGAACAGCCAACACTGAGCACTTTAAAACAATGTGACAGAGAACAAAGGACTTGCATAGAATGAATGAATGTACATTTTTAAACCACGATGATTTGCCAGTCTTCATTATGGATTAAGCACCTTTGAATTAGTCTGCATTCCCCAGACATAGGGAAAGATGCAAGTAGGGAATGCCACTGCACTCCCATCTTAATCATTCGAAAAGGTGAATATGAATACAAGCTTTCCAAAAGGTTTATATGTCTGTATTTATATATTTATATATGTATATATTTAAAATAGTTATAGGCTAATTTGCTAAATGCTCTCACAGTCATATGCCTCTTCATTAATCTATTCAATGATCTATATATTTATTTGTATATACATATACATATACATATATATATATATATCTATATATATATATATATATATATATATATATATATATATATATATATCCTGTTAAATACAGGAAAATAGAATCCTTTTATTTGGGCTGATGACCAAAAGATTATGTAGAACTGTATTATTTTCATTCTACTGTGAAGAATGGTCAACGATTAGGTTAAATTAATTAAGAAATTATGTATAATTCTGTATAATAAACGTAACAAAACATTCAGAGAGAGGGGAATACTGCTAAGAAGAGTTGTCATCAAAACATGCCCATGGATAGTGCCTCTGTAACTCCTGCATTGCATTAGAAAGGCAGGTGACTGATCAGCTTAGCGTTTCAGCTTGTTCAACAAATGACCGGACTAGATGTCTCGATTGAAAATGAATAACGCAAGTGAAAATGTCTCTGTTTTGTTTTGCTTTTCAGATGTTTTCACGAGCACACAGTCTTTTCCGTATAAACATCTTCTTTTAAAAAGTGCCACGTTTCTCAAGTATCTGGTCGACCGAAAGAAAAATAGGGACTGGAGTGGGGGGTGGGGGGGTAAAAGATGCCTTACGTTCACTGACAAAGTGAGAGAGAAAGTCTCTCTCCTGTGCCATAAGGTACGTTTATAAGGGGACGTTAACGTCTCAGTCAGAGGGTCTGGCGGAGGGGAGGAACCCCCTGTTGTTCTGCAGGGAACATCCACAGACCACCTTCTGTGAAAACCTGGGAGTGGTTCTGCCATATAGTCAGCTTCCATAGGGGCCCCCCCAAGTATGAACTTTGGTAGCGGCATGTTAATAAGATTGGTGGTGGTGGTGGTGGTGGTGGTGGTGGTAGGGGGTAAAGAAAAATGAAGCATGATGTGCGGCTGAGAGAGAGAGAGAGAGAGAGAGAGAGAGAGAGAGAGGGGGGGGGGGTGTTGGGATTCAGACTGGCCCCGTTTGCCTGTCTATTCTCTGGGATGAATACACAAACGTTGAGCCATCACTAGTGAGGCGGTGTGAGTACATTCAGAGGCGCTGGGGGAGCACCCCTGTGTGGGAGGGAGGAGGGGAGGGTGGGGGGGAGGTAGAGGGGAGGGGAGGCAAGACCCTCAACAGATCTGATTGTCTACGTGTGGACCAGTGTTTCCATTCTGTTCTTTCAGCAGCAATCCACCAGGGCCATAGGAAGGGAATCAATTTGGCGTTCATCTGGCGTATATTTGTAGTGTCACTCACGTGATAAGCCCATTGTAAAACGTGTTTTTGGACACACTAAAGGTAGGATAGGAAACCAAATGCCAAATTGCCTCTGCTCGCTTGCTGCAGAAAAAAAACTATTTGGGAAACACTGGCAAGGACGATTTCTATGAGTTGAACAAACTTTTCCTATGAGTTGAATAAACGATGAGTTGAACAAACTTGGGAATAACCGCCAAACGAACAAATGGACCTCAAAGGTATCGAACACTATGGAAAAAGTGCTAGGTTTGGTTTAGAACCACCATTAACTCTAGTAATTTACCCTCTCCGTCATGTCAGAACACAGTATGGTTATAATTTGCAAACAGTACAAGTATTGAATATAAGTTTTCTCTATATACAAAAATGGTACATCTATATACATATCGGTAGTCCCAACATGAATGTAGAGTTTTGTGCAAGGAATGAATTGAAGCCAATACATTCAAAATTGGTGATCTTTCTTAAACGTAACTATTGGTACTATTTTCATCGCTGTTTTGTTCAACTTTGTAAAACCTTTCAGTCCTGATCCACTGTAAACATTTAGTCAGGGGACTATAAGAGTCCGCTGAGTTTAGAGACTATATCATTAATTTCTAGTCATTTATAGAAAATACGCTTTATGCTGTATAGTTGGGACTGTTCAAAACTGTTATAGTTTATATTTGTGCTGTGAATTTACAGCAGATGGAATGGGAGAAAAAAAAGCATTCCCTTTCTTGTAGAACTGGCTACCATGTACTTCAAAAGGCAATGGTAAAGGACTGTTTCGATCAGGATGTAAACAGTTACAACTCATTATGATAGAAGTCACAAATGAATGCTCTTAAAAAAAGAAATCAACACTAGGATTACTTTAAAGTTATTCACAGTATTTTCTCAGTCTGCTCAGGTGCTTAATATAATGTTTCAACTTGAAGAGAAACTGGAATGAATATGAGCTAGAGAGGCAGACACACTTTAGAAGGTTTTAGATTTAAGCTGATTGTGTATTGAGGCTAACAGAAGCTCACCATTTACAACGGTGGAGTTCACACTACTTTACCTATTGTTGGATTAGCTCATCAAGAAGGTTTGTGTTTCTTTCTTTGTGACAAAGAGATACTAGTACTAGTTGGCACTTGAGGATCACGGCATCGGTTATTCTCTTCCACATTCTTCTGTCACGTCATTCTGATTTGATCAAAAATGTGTCCTCTACTCCAAAGATAAGGCCCTAGACCCATTAGGTGTGTACTTGTAATTTCTGGTTGTATGGATGGATACAGACTGTCTACGTAAGAGTAAAGGGACAAGCAAACTGTACCGTTCTGCCTTTTCTCAGCCAACCCAGGGCCTCCCTACCAAGATCCCTGGTTAACGTGCTTGTGTGTGTGTGTCTGTGTGTGTGCGTGTGTGTGCGTGTGTGTGTGCGTGTGTGTGCAGAATGGACATGATTAGAAAGACATAGACAGGTATGACATCGGCCCACTGGTGTACTTCCGACTCCACAGTTCCAGACTGGCGCTCCTGTGGCCGCTGCCGGTGTCTGCTTGCTTGCGGGGTTTCTGTTTCTTGCAGATCTCCCACGGGAAGTCTTCCACGGGCCGGGGGCTGGCCGGGCTGCTGGAGCCCTCCGGCGACCCGTCCGGCGTGCCCTCGATGATCTCGATGCGGGGCGGATCCATCAGATCCGCGATGCTGAAGGCCGACGGCTCGGGCTGGCACATCACCGACTTGTCCTCCGTGTTCTGCCGCGTGGGCCAGCTGGACCCGGCCTGGATGCCCACCGACACCCGGTCGTCGGTCTGCGTGGTGCTGTCGCTGCCGCTCTCCCGGCACAGGGTCCACATGTTGTAGCACTGCGTGAAGTTGAAGAAGTTGCTGTTGAAGGTCTTGAGCTCACCGCACACGTCGCGCCGCAGCTCCGCCAGCTCGTAGCGCATGGCCGAGATCTCGTCCTTCCACTGCATGTTGAAGGCGGCCACCATGCTGGCGGACTCCTTGAAGGCCTGGATGGCCTGCGGCGGCACGGCCGGCTCGCTGGCGGCGGCGGTGGAGACGCGCGGGGGGGCGGGCGCCCGGTACGAGGGCGGGGAGGTCGGCGGCACCGAGATGGCGGTGACGGTGGAGCTCGTGCTGTGGTGGCTGCGAGCGGCGGCCGTCTCCCTCTCCAGCCGCTCCAGCTCCACATAGGCGGAGGAGCTGGCCCCGTCATCGTCCTCGATCATGTCCTCATTTAGCAAAGAAGTGCCATCCAGAACATCATATCCCTCTGCAAGAGAGATTTGAATACGCAAGCAAGAGGGACATTCAGCACGAAGAAAGAACAGCTGGGGTGTCATTTGACTAGAGAGAGGACGCTGAGCCAGGACGTCAACACACATCCATGGAAAACATACAGCGTGTGAGTCGTGAATCAGTGGAATGCAGTCGGTGGATACATTTGAGTTACAAAACCACCTCCCTGTAGACTATGGATGTGCTTGTGGATGTGCATTACTTTACTTGCCACAGGTACTTGAGCTAAAGCTTCCAATGGCGCACTTGAGAGATGAATAACATATGAGAGAAGGTTATCATCTGTAGCTCTTCAATGGAGCCGCATTTAGTACCACAGCGTGATGCGGTGCAGGTGGTCATGACAGACGGGGAGTGACGTCATCCAGACTTTGTGTGTTTTTGGTTTTAACTTTGCTTTAAACAAACTTAAGGGCTATATTGCCGTATCAAGGGAAAGCACTTTTTTTTTTATCTATCCCTATAGCAAGACTGTGTGAGTGCCATACTAAATCTTTTCACTGGACTCACATACTGTAGGCTTTTCAAGGTGATTTTACACTGCCTTCTCAAGAATCTCAGAAAATGCCAACCCTCTTTCCATCTTTTCACTGCACCACACCGTGTGAACTGGCATTACACACAAGTTATCATCCATCATTTTGTAAATTAGAAATTGCACTTTTGTTTTTAGAAGTCGGCACTCTCAAAACATCTTTCAAAGTATTATTATTTTTTTGTTGTGCAAAGGAAAAGATGTAAAGGGAATAACATAAAAAAAGAGAGAAATCACACGACATTGGGCCGAGAAGCAGATATGAACCCTATTGAACATATCGGGACCAGTGCCACAAAGCTAACTGGACCATGTGGAGAAGTCCAGTTGAAGGTGGAACCTCCATACTGGCTGAACCAGGGGAGAGGCTGCAATCCCACAGTCAAAGACGGCTGACAGACTTTAATGTCAAGGGGTTGGACTCTGCCACACGTGATCTTTTTTTGTGTATATATATATATATAGATATATATATATATATATATATATATATATATATGGAGTCAATGGAGTTAGAGAGAAAAAAAAAAAGTACAAAACAGGTACAAGTGGACACACGCTGCTCTCACAAATGATTGGAGACAGTGGCGATGCAATAACATTTAGTGCTATCTTAAATGGTTGCGATATGAAAACATTACGAAAAAAATCAGGGCAGTGTGTGGACTGTGCCATACATTTACACTGATAAGGTGGTCTTAGCACATTTAAAATAGAGACACTGATGGCACACAACTCACAGAAGTCAGAAATTGTGTTGGCACTGCAATATTAGCAATATTCCTGCCAAAGAGCTGGCAAAGACTAATTTAACTGCAAATTTGTTCAGGGACAGGGAGGTAAAGGCCTCTGAGTTTTGTGAGTTGTTTGGAAAAGTTAACTGGCGTACGGCTACAATCTATAATTTTTTTTTTTTAACTGAGTTTACTGAGAAGGCAGTGCAAAAACACACATATACATAGATATATGTATGCGTGTCAACATTAAAAATACCTGCGACCATCATCACTGACGCCTCCAGCTGTTCTTTTCCCCCTCGTTATCCTTCAAGAGATGACGGGTCAAATGGAGAGGGGCCCGCTGCTCGTCTGCCCTACAGGGGCACCACAGACCCCCGGCCCCGCTCCAGGGCGCCCCCTAGCCTCTCATTTGGTCGGTAAGGTCACTTTAAAACTCAAGTCTTAACTAGAGGACTAGAATACAAATACTGTTTTTAGGGAATTGGATCAAGAGTCTCAGCCAATATCTGGTTTGGGACTTTCATTTTGTCGTTATATTTTAGGCCACTATTCACTCAAATCATTTCAAAGAGGAGAACCAACATTGTAACCAGATGTTATTGGAAAAAAATAAAACAGGCCCAATGTTGGTGACAGTATATATTGTGCTGCCATGATGCCTTTCCTGATCATCTGTGATAGAAGAATGCGGCCAATCAGAAAATGGACAAGAAAATAGTTTTTTTTGTTTTCTTGTTGTATACAATCAACTGCTATTGCAAGCCCTCCTGGAGCAGACAACATGGACGCAGGGTGTTTTATTGGGTGAGTAGAGGGTCAGCAGTTGAGACGGTGGGATTGGAAGACACTCCTTTATCCTCAGAACTTCACTTGGTTGCAATCATGGAAACCCAATCAAGCATGAGAGGATTACAAAAGAAAACAAAACCAAAATGTCCAAATAGTACCGGTATACAAATTGAATAAAAAGTTCAAATGTCTCTTCTTTTCAAATGACAGCATCAAAAAAGTGTAAGAGAACCGTTAAAAAAATAACATCATTTTCTTTTTAAAAAAGAAACAAAAAAAAACAACCTGATTCTTCATAAGTGAAAGTGTTTCAATAGGGTTCATAGCTTTACTCTTGCAGGCAAACACCAAATGCACTGACGGTAAGGTCGTTTTTTTTCCGAATGGGTTCTGCTTGCACAAAGAACCTGATGCGATGATATTAAGGGTTTATATTGTGTGTACTGTGTCACAGAAAACATGACCCGTTAGTAGCAGTGTGTAGAACAAACGTTTGGACATTGGATTGGCCTCAGTGTTATAAACAAAACTCGCTTCCATTGTAACGTATTGTTCCTATATATTTGTCATTATATATGTTTTACTAAAACAATCAATATTGAAACTAATCTTAACTGTTGTTCTGTTTTTGTTTTTTGAGGACACTGCTAACACGTATTAACGTTTTATGCAACACAACACAGCAATGCTGCACAAAAAAAACAAGTTATGAGAAATGTATTGTCATTGCCATTACTGGACCAGTTCCTTTGTGCAACCAGTCTGTGTCTTGCAATATTCTAATGCTGTTGACTTACCTTGCAATGGTTACATGGTTATTGCTATTATTCAATATATATGTGCCCTGTGATTTCCTTTCTCTATGTACGTATAAAACGCATGCTTCATATAATGTATGGGCATCGACAGAGACGGGCGTATTGGGAGTGCTAGCTGCAATGCTCAATCAGTTCATTTGGACACATCCCCTCCCTTCAAATCTTGCCACACAACACACATATATATATATGTATGCATATATATATGTACAGTATTATGTATCTAGAACAACACAGCTTGAGTTTTGACATGCTCAGTGTAGTGCCCGTTCCGCTATGTCATGCCATGTTATGTGTGTCAGTGCTGCTCCTCCATGTGTCGTCTGAGTGGCACTAAGACCCACCACACCACCCCAGCCCTCGTCCTAGCCTCCAGCTCTGCACCATACGTGTAAAGCGACAAATCGGAAAGCTGGACTAATGATGCGTGGATCGTGCAAAGGGACAAGGGCGGACGGACACTAGAGGCAAAAAACTGGAACAAAAACACACACACACACACACACACACAATTATCGCATTAAGGCTTTCAAAACAAATAAAACAAAAGGAAAAATGACTCGAACCATTTGGCATATGGCATGGCTTAAGCCCAAGGGTTCCCCACTGTACATATGTAGGTATGTGAGGTATGTGCGCATGTTTTGGATGTATGACGATATGCAGCCTAAAACCCCCTCTTGCGTCTTGGGGCGGGGGAGGGATTCATTTTTTTACCTGTTGTGGATCTGAGAGTTGAAGTGACAGTGGAGGATGTCATTGAAGGCAAGCAGTCGTCGTCTTGGGAATAACCAGCCTGAATTGCACGGAGGTAACTGTGGCTTCGAGTGCGGAACGAGCCAGGCAGGTCCAAGGCCTCCATGGCCTGGGATTCTACTTCACTAAAAACGGACTCGCAAACTGACTCAAACTGGCCATTGACCTCAGTCTCACTCACCTGAGAGACAAAAACAGGAATAGCAGTCCTTAATTTTTCCTCTTCCTTTCTCTTTCTCATTCTGATTCTTCCCCTTTGCACAGTAAATAAATACAGTAAAGTGTTAGCATGTTAGAGGAAATTCCATCGACATTTTATTCCTTAAACTGAATCAAAAAAGACACGTAACAAACTCAAAGGGAAATTAGTACAAAATATATATATATATTATTCATAAATTATATGAGCAAATAAAATTGTGACGTCATGTATTCTGTTTAGCACAAACCAATCACCATTAGCTTTCAAAGATGTAAGTGTTTCTACATGGAAAATAGGAATGCAGGTGTCCATTGAACCTAGTCAAGAGGTAAAAAAGAAGAAAAGGATGAGTAGTATAAGGAATAACTGCAGCGCAAGCTACTAATGGAGTCACTGATATTAGCTGTAGCCTATAAATGAGGTAGACCTACATGTCTAATGTGTCTCATTTGCATATGTTCCAGCTGACTCATTTTGTTAAACGTAATTTGCTTATGAATAGAAATATAATGTTATAAAAAATAGCCTGTGCAGTGCTATGCAACACTGTCTGCTCACAAATATTTACACACATTTTTGGAGGTAAATACAATATCCTTAGCATTATTGTCATTCACTGAAAAATAAACAGCTTTTGTTCTACTGGAAACGACCACTGATGGAGCCTAAAAGTACCTACTGCTGCCAAAAGTAACAAGTAACTACTGTAGCTGCTTAGCGCGATCAGCCGCTATACGCCGCAGAGCTTAAAACCCATTCCTTCTCCCGACCCTCGTCATCCTCTCTCCCGGCCCCGCGCCGCTGGGGTCGTCGCCTCGGTGCGGTCTGTCTAATGTGCAACACTTGGACTCACCTGGCTGACGCAGCTAGCCTGACTGAGGGTGCTGACGGCGCGCATGTAGCTCTGGTTGCGCGAGCGGAAGGGCGGTGGGTGGAAGCTGGTGGCCGGGTCCAGTGTCACGCTGGTGTGCGGCCGCATGTCTCTGGTGGTCTGTAAGTGGTAGCTGTGGCAAAGGGTTTGGAGAACACTTGTGAATAGAAAACTTCGGAAAAAGTGAAACCTCTTGCAGTGTGCTAGTATGGTGCGGGTGGCCATGCAAGGGCATGGTGAAACGGATTATAATGTCGGCCTACTATCCTGTATGTCTACGCAATGCTAAAAGCATTGAACTCAAAGTGATGGGATGCCGACAGAAACTTTTTTTTAGAATAGATGAATCGTTAAGTTCATATATCAAGTACAAATACCAGACATTTTGGTGCTTGATGCTTCAGAAATTCATTGGTTCATGGATCATTATAAAATGAATACTTTAATTTTTCTTGGCTGCTACATCACTTTGGACTCTGGTACCTTGGGATGGCATTTGCTATTATTTATGACATTTTCTAGACTAAATGATGAATCGATGAATCAAAAAAAAAAATCGTTACATTAATCAACTATGAAAATAATCGTTAGTTGCAGCCCTAGATGCCATAAGGTATTAAGTGAGTGACCTATGGCGGAAATGTTGTGGATGTTGGCTGCATTCCAATAGTCCTCATGTTTATATATTCTGGCCGATCACAGCGCAATATCATGGCCACATATGAGCAAACGTGATTGGCTACGAAGTTGTGAAGGTTGTGATTGGCCCACATCATCAGTCGCTTTTTATGACGCTGAAGCAGCTCAGCTCAGGCTCAGCTGTCCCAAGCTCAAGCTCAAGTGATCAAGCCTTAGCTCTAGCATTAGGGAAGGAGTTTCGGAACGGAGCCACTGACGTACGCACGTCTCTCCAAAATGTCCACAAAGAACCGGCCTCTGCCCCACTCCCTACCTGCAACCAGTAGGCGCACTTGTTCTGTCTGTGCTGATGCCCATTACAGACACACAGAGCTATAGTTTTCATCATGAGTAATGATAAATTATTCAGTGGAGGCAGGCAAAATAAGGGGACACGTTTGTTTGTGAACAAAGGTAGGAAAGTGATCAGGGTCCCGGGGAGAGAGTCACTGTGATAAAAAGCCACTGTCATAAAAACAAAACAGAATACAAACAGGTAGCATTAGCACAGCTCAGGGAGCTTTAGTATAGATCACCTTAGCACACATAGCATTAGCACAGAAAGCCTTAGCACAGGAAGAAAACTTTCGCCAAGATTAGCGCCATTGTGTGGGAATGCAATTTTGGATGGACAACCCCGGACGCCTTGCTTTGATAACCTGTTCACCTCTCAATGATAATAAACAAAGCCCAGGTGAAATTGAACCTCTGTGTGTAAATCCATCTATCGCACTTATAGATACAGTACAGACCATCATGTAGGGTGGCAATGTGTAGCCTAGCAACGACTAGCAATGACTTAAAACCATACCATCAAACATGGTGGCCTTCATCGTTACTGGATGAATTAAATTATTGTAAAAGTTTTAACATATAATTTGATGTGTAATTATGCAATATCTGTTTATCGGTAACAAAGGTCTCCTCTCCTCTCTTCTTCATATGTCTCCAGAAGAAGCATAAATTGCTGCTTCATATATTTTTAGTATTCAGCAAGGAGCCACAATATGCCGTACTTCCTTCAGGCATCCATGTTCATCTACTTCCCATGCCCTGGGGTGCATCTCAAGTCTCTTAAACTGCGTCCACTTTTCCCTCACTTGCGTCCTTTCGTTGCGTCTTAGTCCCTCCCACCGAGGATGCATGGAGAGGCTACTCTCGTGTATCCTCGCTCTCGATCCTGGCTCCTTGGAGCAGAAATAAGAGCTTCAAAATGGCGGACCAGAACTACTTCCGGTTCAAGGGAGGCGAGGAGCAAGGAAATATGAAAATAAGAGACTTGGGCTGTTGCACCCCTGGTACATACAATACCCATAATTAGTGTTAGGAGTGACAACTGTGTTTGTTCTACGATGACACCTCGGAAAAGTGTCTATTGGGGTCGTTAGGATCTCCTTTTCATTAAAAGCCCAGTCTCAACCAGCATTATTCGATGTGACAGCTGTTTACCCCACATCAACTTATTACACAAATTGACAATAATCACAACGGACAATAACCACCTTTATTCAATAACTTCCGCTTCAACAAACACATCATCTCACCTTTTACAAATGGCTTCCTGGTCAACATTTCCTCCTGGTGCCCTTTATACCCCTCCCTGAGGGCGGAGCTAATTAATTGGTTCAAACCAAATCCTGGGGGATATTTATATGTTGTTGTGTAAAGAAGAACACATTAAATTAAATGAGCACATTATATAAATATATATTAATGAAAATGTTGATGCTAAATAGTTAAAAATGTTATATTAATATATTGTAAATGGACAAATAAGGTAGCAACCCCTAACGAGATAAAATGGATGGTTCCAGGTAGGAGGGGTTAGGGCCTATACAAGTTTCCTCAGCCTAACTGCAGGCTTGGCATGCTGATCAGCTACTGAGGTGCTGTTAGCCAGCTGAACAACCTTAAGAGGTAATTGTTACTTTTCTTATGATAACATGGAGTTTTATGGTATTGTTATATTTATGTATTTTCATATTAATGTAATCTTTAATTATGTAATCATTTGAATATATAATCAGTGTTTTATTTCATTGATTTCCCTCTGTTTCAGAGAAATTCTATGGCCAAATCTATTTGTCATCCTTTTTGTTTTGTTTGTGTAAATAAATCTTGTGTCCCTGCACTTTAATCTGCGTGCTGTCATCAGTGATCTCGTATTGAACAGGCGGTGTCACAGGTGTGACATGTTGGTGGCAGTGGTGGGATGGCCAGCCCCAGAGGTCAAATCAGGAGACCACACAAGGTTGACTTTGGAGGGATGTGACAGTTTTTCTGTACACTAGTCGACAGCGCTGTGATAAAATGAGGCCCACTGCCCTAGTAAGATGTAGCGTAAACATCAAACTGGCAGATAACAAAGGTCACCAAAACAAACCGATTTGCTGCAAGTGACACCCAGCAGAGCTGAGCTTTACCTGATCTTTTGAGGCAGCAGGGAGTTACGACACAGAATAACCATGCATGCGGATGAGCTAAATCTGTGGCTAGTCTGCTAACTAGCAAGTCTTTCACTTCCCAAGCCGGGTCTTCACCTTAACAAAAATGTCTAATCACTGGTTTCACTGAACAGATATTGGATTACACAAAGACACTTGTACTTTGACTTAAGTGTCTTGAAGCACCTACTCAAAGCCAGGTTTATTGTATTTCAAGGAGCTTGTGCAATTAGCTGAAGCCACCTCTTTATATGGTACGTTTTTCAGAGTTAACTAATGGCGTGCCACAATTTGTGTCCCCATTTGGAAAGTAATCATTTACTGGCTATTTAAAATCCCAGAAACATTAGTTTGTCTTTCATCGGTCATATTTTATTTAGCTTCTTAGAGTCGTCTTTCATGTAGCAAACAACCAAAAAAACCTCCCCTCCCTCTCTGCTCCCTCCCACCCTACGTTTCTCCACTATCATGCCTGTGCTTGACAGGCAAGATAAATTCCCCGAGCCAATCAGGGAAAGAGATGCCCTGATTGGTCAGAAAGGAGGAGAGGAGAGAGGAGTCTAGTAAATTGGCTCATACAGCGGCAGGCGCAGTCAATGCAAAACAGATATTCTCACAGGGCATTTCACTCAAGAATAGCTGACAGATGGCTATGTCATTTCTAACAAATTACACTCAAATAATTGCTCTTAAATCCTATCTACAGCACCTAAGAATTAAGTTTGGCAGATAAAAGTAATCTATAGCCTCTATATTCATCAAGGCAAACCTATTCAACAACACCAAGCCATTATTCAATGTATAATCACACCAGATTTGCTCCATAACCTTGATAAAGTAAATACGACAATATTGTTATGAAGTGCTGACACGCATGCACACAACTTTCCATTCTCGGCACATTCGCCCGACACAAGAGCATTTCGTGCGTTCCTACCTGTGGGGGTCTATGTGGACTCTCTGCATGGCTGACTTGAGGACAAGGGCGTCGGGCCGGATGGCCTTCTGTGGGGAGGTCTTGGGGCTGGCATCTGAGTCGCCACTGTCGTCGTCCACCTCTCCCATCGCTTTGACGTAGCTACTGCTGCGCATCCTCCGACAGGGGATCTCCTCATCCTTGTCGCCGGGGTAACCGCTCCACTCATCCTGGGGCACCTGGGAGAGAGAGAGAGAGGGCATATTTTTGTTATGCACTCCCAAACATTAAGATGAGATTAGTATTAAGTATTAATAGGGCTCTTTAAAACTGTTCAAATGAAGAGAAAACATTTTTAAAAATAAGTAATTTTGCATTTTGGAGATCCCTTTAATAAACTTCCACCTTCCAGACTCCTCCATCGCAAATGTTATACTTAATTGCAGCCATTTTGAATGTTAACCATCCTTAATCGTCCATAGATAAATCTTCATGGCTAAACTTTAGCTAAAATCTAATGTAAAAATAATAATAATCATTGATTCAGAAATTCCAATTTCCAATACCAAAGGCTACGTCACTATACCAGTCTACCAAAAGCGACCAAACCGCTAGCCCTGTTCTGCCAGTCTCTCTTGGGAGGTCTTTTCAGTCCCTTTCGCAAGAAAGACTGTCTTTTTGCCGTAAGCTGTTGATTTGAAGCCATGCCATGACAGACAACACATTCAGCCAATCAGACTAATGTAACAATATAACATCACCAAAGGAGTAAGCTGATAAATAGAGCCCTTCCTGAACCCGGTCGGAAAAACAGTGAACATGGCTCACTTGTTTTCCTCTGATAAAAATCCAACAGTGAACAATGATGTACTACTAAATCTTAGGGAAAATGTTTGTCTGTGCGTCGTTATAATATTACCGGTGAACTGTGTGTGCAGTAGCCTCCAGCAGCTGTATCCCCCTAGCCTCTCCCGTTTATCATTGCTCTGATTCCCCCGCCATTCCACTTGAGACTAAATTGCAATCGATTCTGATTGGCTAGATCTCTCTCTATATCCCACTGTGGAGTGTGTGGGTGGGTGATAGCTGGTTTTAAGCAGCCTCACCTGGCCCGAGTCAGACTGAGTAGACTCTGGGGCCGGGTCAGGCTGCACACCCGGGGTGCATGAGTAATCACGGCACACAGGATAAACCAGCTATCACCACACACTCAGTAAGAGCTGCTGGCTGTGTCCGAAATCACTCACTACTCACTTTATAATCCACTATGTAGTGCACTATATACCATCATGCATTGCGCATCGTACACATGTGAAAATAATGTTTTAATTATTTTAGTATATTTAATATATCATATTTTATTAATTATGGAAAATACTCTCATTAATATATGTATTTATCACAATAACACATGCCGGTATTTATTATGTTTGGTCTTCCAGATCTGACACGCTTTTTAATTTAATTATGCGACAGCAATGAGGTTATGAGCAACCTAGAGTAGTGTCCGCATGTCCAAGCCCAGCGACACCCCCACAAGCTAAGGCAGCAGCCCCAGGTCTCCAGTCTCCGGGATGGGATGGGAACGGGGGGGGGGGGGGGGGGGGGGGTTATATTTGAGGTATGGCAACCCTGCTAAGAGTCTGTTTTTTTGTTAGGTATATGTAACCAGTTGTTAGTTGTTCTCTGTTTTTGCTTGAATGGGGGGGGGGGGGGGGGGGGGGGTAGGCTTCTCCCCAGCCATGACTTTGCGTTGGGGTGTGTGTGGAGTGTGTGTGGTTGATAACTGGTTTAAGCAGCCTCTCCTGGCCCCGAGTAGACTCTGGGGCTGGGTGAAGGCCCACAGGATAAACCAGCTATCACAGCACACATTTAGGAAGAGCCTCTGTCATGACAGCATGTTTCCATCTGCTCTGGCTAGATGGTACATCTTGCCAAACCACCAACAAACAGTTTTTTTACAACATCTACCTGTGTTCTGTATGTCGGAGGAGCCCAGCAAAGCCATTTAGGTGGCGTGTGGCAGACCCTCCTATGCCATTTAGATGTACATATCAATCAAAAACTCTTCCTAGTCTGTGAGCATAACTTTGTGGGAATTGTAGGGGGAAAATTGCTTTAGTTAATTTCCCAAATATTCTATCATATGACTGAAGTTTGAATGTCCGGTTTGAGTCCAGAGGCACTTTCTTATGTAACTATACTTTATTTTCTAAGTAATTATCCCTTAACATAACAGCTGACTGACGCAGATAATTACATCATGTTATCTTTTTTTCTTTATCAGTTACAGTTCCACTAAATACATTCATTTAGTTTACTTTTCTTTCACCACAGCACAGGTTGCCGATCATAACCGTGACGCTACAGCTATACATTTCAAACATCCAAACAGAGGTATTAGTGCCACAGTGCTAATGACTTAATTAACAGCCAAAACGATCACCTATCACGCTGAATACCCTGCAGTGAACGGCTCACAATGAAGCTGTTGATCCAATGTCTAACGTTACATTTAGTTCAACCGAACACTGCAACCATGGCAACTGAGGAAGTGACATGAACACATGACTTAGAACCATCTTGATAGCCTTTAAATTGAATTACAAGGATAATTAAAATATGCTGTCTAAAATGGATGAACAATGGCAGTGCATAAGCACAACACATGAGGATTAGAAGATAATGACATGTTGCATTATGTTAATAAAATACGATGAACACAGTCGCAAATAATAACCAAAAAAGGGTTAGCTACAAAATGCTTATTGTTTAATTAAGTGTGTGACGTGATTTTAAAAGCAACGAGTTGAGTCCATTTAGGTCAATCTCATTCCTGAGGAGTTATTTCTTATTAACAACAATGATTAAAACAACAAAGAGTAATTACCTCTGAGCTTAAGTGCTTGACTTGATGTGAGGATGAACTCTAATTAATATCGGCGAGGTGAATTAGTCACGTGCGCACATGTAGTGACACACACACAACAACGACAATTGACAGGTGAGAAGGTGCCACCTACTGTATGAGAGAGAGAGAGAGAGAGAGAGAGAGAGAGAGAGAGAGAGAGAGAGAGAGAGAGAGAGAGAGAGAGAGAGAATAGCCCCAGGGGGCTAACGCTGACGTTCTGCTTTTGCAGTCAACACAGTTTTGCGGTCTATCGCTAGCTGGTTTCCCCCTAACAGTTCCTGGGCTGCCGTCTGAGAGCGAGAAGAGAACATATTGTTGACGGTGTGACATTTGGTCTAACTCGCCCTTTTGTCTTGGAGCAGATGCTCCTCTGCATCCTCCCTTGCTGGGCTTTTACATCCTCTCTGATTGTGTAAGTCTGCTCTAACTGATCTCAGATTTACTGCAATCACAACTTTTACCCCCACTAACCCCAAAATAGTACTTCACCTCAACAATTACCAATCAAAGCCTGTGTATAGTGAAAACTTTGTCATCATACATCACAGAGTTGAGGCTGTGTGCAGTTAGAAGCAACTATTAATGATTGACATGGACAAGTCGTACAGTAAGTTAGATAGAGTAGGTTGATCCCATCCAATCCCTAAGATTTAAAAGGATCCAAACTACCTAGTTTTATTTATCGCTCTGGATCATGTGTATTATTCAAGACTCAATTAGCATTTGTGCATAAACATTTGCTGCCACAGCAACAGGTATGACATTTTTTTTGGATAGTGACATGTTTTTTCCACTAAGTAGTTTGGTGTTGCCAACTCTCAACAACGCACACTTTAGTGATGAGATATCCAATCCTGAAGTTGAATATGGTGATTATGTAACACACATACAAAGTAACATAATTGCTCTATGTTACAACACCAATGTAGTCCACATCCAATTTTCATTCATGATCCTGGCTCAAGGTTTGGACAACTTAACTTACAGTTGAGAGGGTGGGGGGGCCAGATGTTGATTTAACGCCTGTTGGACATGGACACACACCATTACCCTAATCTGTCTCCTTAACTTCCCAGCCACATCCAAGCCCCCCTTTTCCGAGCACTCACACACACACCAAGCGTGGGGGAGGCGGGTTGTGTCAGGCTCGCTAAGCACGCTGCGATGGCGGTGGCCACCGGGGGGGTTTGGGGGCTGCCGGAGACATAATTTGTTACAGCGGTCACTGTAAACCAAAGGGAAGTGGGGCGTCGCCTTGACCTTGGAGTGGTGGAAAGTTGAGCAGTATAAAGGAGTATAAAGGAGACGCAGGCGAACAGGCTCCTGCCAAGACATTGCTATAAAGTTGTTGTTGAACGGGGAAATTCTCTGTAAAATACAAGAAGTCTGCTACTTCTGGCTAAAAATGCTTTTCCAGAGTGGTAGTTTTCTATTGGCTGCACACCCTGGCTGGAGCGAGTGGGACGTGGGTTTTGACAACGTTTGACCACGCCCCCTCGCACTTGCTTCTATGGAGACCAATGTGTCAGTTTTTTCTAAAACCTTTACAACTGTCACCAGTGGCGCAGCCAGGAATTGATTTCAGGGGGGGGGGGGTTGATAAAGTTTCAGAAACATAAATTGTAACCGAGTTATACGTACAAATGATAGATGTTGAAAGCTACTGTTTTATTCCCCATTGATTTTATAAATGACCCCATTTAGACATGGCATATCAATCTTCTGCTTTTTTTACTTGTTGGTGATAGGGTTGGCACGGCATGCCATCCCCTGTCCCCTCTCCTGCTCTCCTCCGCTTGTCTGCTCGCCTCTACTCGTCTCTACTCCTCTCCTTTCCTTGTCTTCCCATTCCCCTTCCTCCATTCGTCCTTGTCTCTCCTTGTCTCCACTCCTTTCCTTGTCTCCTCTCCTGATCCCCTTTTCTTTCCATGTCTCCACTCCCTTTAGCAATTACAATCCATATAGTCGCATTGCCACAAAAGGAGCACAGAGTATCCCATAGGGCCTAGGCCTACAGAGTAAACCACTAAACAGCATAGCAGGTCTACACTAGCACCTAAAAGATGCAGAAAGGGAAAACCAGAACACATCTGAGCATTTTGAAAGGAGATCCTGTCTTTTAGCCTGATTATTATGCAGCCTTCATAAATCGTGTCATTAACAATAGGCCTAATACGTTGCCTAAAGGCGACAATCGTGAGTGCGATTATAAATTGCGCTACATCGTGACCTCGGGAATTGTGGCTTTCTGCCATTGGCAGCGGGCTTAGGGGAAGAAAAACCAACTATTAAACCCCCACCAGAGAGCACCGCCGTTTGTGTTGTGATAATTTCATATCAGGTAATATATATTGATATACATATGCATGGGCGGCATTTAGGTCCGAAAATAGGGGGGGGGGGGGCAAATATATATTTTTAAATCATGACACTATTGTGGTTGTGGTTGACAATAGTTAAAGCTGATAAAAATAAAAACCACTTTGCATCATGGGATACAGTAAGGAAATAAGTGCACATCAGTTGTGCATATTTATGGTGCATTATGGACATTAGGTAGTGCACTATGTAGGAAACCGGATATATAAACTCAAATTGCGGACAGCACCACAAAATGGTGACGGCCCAAATAGTGCACTAGGTTATAGTTTACAAGTGAACCACAACCTAATTATCGGCGTGACGTGTTTTGGCAAACAGCTAATTTGCATAAACATATGTACCTGGTAGGCTCAATGTGTTCAATCGGCAAACTGCCCCTTTAAGTAGTGCATTACACCACAAAATGGTGACGCCCTAAATTGTGCACTGAAAAGGGCACAAGTGAACAATTTCGGACACGGTCTGTGCATTTCGGACTGTTTAGTTGCTGGTTGCACTTTGTCGCGTGCGAATCCCTCATTCGTGTAGTTCCTACCAACGTCACGGTAGTTCAACGAATGCAAATAAACTAACTGTGCGTTCACATCAGAAGCGAATTGAGCGACCAAATCGCCGGAAGTCATTCACTTTCTATGGGCAAGAGCGACCAAAGCGTCACAAGCGACCAACGCTACCAGCGGCAAAAGTTGAGCGACCAGAGCGACCAAAAAAAGTTGAAGACAGTTTAACTTTATGCAAATTACTATGACGCGTTTCAGCGGCAAAACACTGACAGCCAATCTGAATGTAGACGCTCTTCACTTGCGTGGGTCCCAGGGAACACCGGCACTTTGGTTCCTACTGTACTTTGTTGGTTCCTACTGTACGTCAAAATGTCGACTGAAAAGTTAATCGCGGCTGTGGCTGGGCACCCGGTGTTGTATGATCCAAGCCTCTTTTTTTTTTTTCAGAGACAATACAATACCGTAATAATCAGGCTTAAATATCATGTTTACAAGCACACGCACGAAGCGGGCCGCCTATTAACGGCATGGACCAAGCGGTTCTGGACCAGGAAGGAGACATTGAACACTTTTAATAATCGTATTTACCGTATAACTGCACACAACTTTATTTAAAAGCAATCAAATGGAAAACATGTTTGTTTGTATTTTGGTGTCCGGTGCGTGTGGATGTGCGGCTCCTTCGGCGGAGCGGTTCATGTTAATAGCGGAGTCCGGGAGGGTTCACCTTCATGGCGTAGTTACGAGGGATCGTTTATCCAACAAGCAAAAACGTCTCTGCAATATGGCCAAAGTGTATGGGAGTGCACTCTTTGATATGGCTGTCTGTACTAAAAGCATACGGCTCCTTTAAATGCATCTGCAAAATTAAATTGTACGTCATGAGCGACAAAAGCGACAAAAGCGAACAGAAATATTCGCAGCGAATCTTTATGAGCGACTTTGCAGCGCAATTCGCTTCTGATGTGAAAGAACAGTTAGAGCGTAATTTACAGCTGGGGCTGGCTTTTATCGTTTCTACACCAGGTGAGTAGTCATTGGATTTCGATTAATAATCCCAAAGATTACATAATCGCTTCACTCTCTTTTTTTTGCGGAAGAAGCAGCTGATGGCAAACGATAACGGGAGACGCACACGGTTTTAATTAAGAGGGCAGTGTCACCGCTCTCAATAGCTCTCTATTGTGTAGCTTGATCACCGCTGTACACACTTCCATCTGGCAGTCACAGAATGCAGTGCTTCACATGTAATATTAGCATACTGTTTCCGACATAATGCAGTTATACTCCA
The DNA here is from genome assembly GCA_030340625.1 of Merluccius polli. NCBI lineage: Eukaryota > Metazoa > Chordata > Actinopteri > Gadiformes > Merlucciidae > Merluccius > Merluccius polli. Next base: position 97,592 of record JAOPHQ010004885.1, read on the forward strand.
CAATACATTTACAGCACGGTGTCATTTGATGTACATTTGCTACTAGAAACAATTCGGAGTGAGATCATTGCTTTTCTGTCTCCCTGTATAAACCTGTTTTTAGGGTGACTTTAAGAGACATGGTTTCCAGGTATTGTCATTAGTAAAACCTGTTTTCTTTCAACTCCAATGTGCCAGTGACCTCCACTTGGGCACCAGCAAAGAAAATATTTGCCCGAATCATTTTAATCCTAGCATTTATACACATTAAACATAATTGTAATATATAATTGCATTCATTAACAAAATAACTAGTGTTGGCTTTTTGTAGCCCTGCCATTCACTACAAGCCTTAAGGCTTACACTAAGTCGTTTTAACACCAATACAACAAGGTGTCAGAGAGGAAGAAAACCCAGGCACCTCTAAAAACCTATAACTGCGATAACCTATGTCACTATTTTTGTTGCTGCACAACATGCAGTCTCACCTGGAGGGGGGAAAAAAAACGTCCTTTCTCCTTCAGACACTAAACTGGTGTGTGATGTCTATATCTGCCTGGGGTTGATCTGTTGCTCTCAGTGTCTTCTGCCATTGTATTGAGTCGCCCAATTGATCCCCATCTCTTATAGACAATGGCTCCCTAGGGTGACCACATGAGAGGGGATCCAAATAACAATATATTGGCTCCTGACACTCATGGACACGGTAATTGTCCTGCCGAGAATATGAAAAAAGGCGAGTGAAAGGGAGTTTTTACTGGCAGGGTGTCTTATCAATGCATCAATCAGCACAATTTACTCAGTGGGTCCTCCTCATAGATCAATGCAAATGGGTTTCAATTATAGTTATTCTGAATACAACTTTCTACCTGCATTCTGCTAACATTGCAAATGTCAAATCTCGATTTGACTTAAGACCCATTTCAATCAAATACAGCTGCAATACAATTCAAAACATACGTTCTCATAACATTTGTTTCATGTTATGATTTCAGGACCAAAATCTATTCCTTCAAGTTCTGATAGGATGTATATCTCATATAAAACTGACAACTGCAGTTGTCAACTGTCAGAACACAGTCTATTGTGTCTGAAGGGTGATGGGGCCGGTTCACCAAGGCAATGCGAAAAATGTTGATTTCATTTATTATAATAGATTGCTGCAAACAATTAAGCTTGCAATAAGTTCTCATGAATGCAATGTTTTACTTTTGCTATAAGAAAAAAAAAAACGATTCCAAACAACATCTATCATTTGTTGAAGTTTTGTTGAAATTTACGCCGGGAAATTTACGTTGGTTAACTTTTAACCCTTTGCAAGTGTACATTTAAGTCTCGTCATCATCAGTACCATCCTGTGATGTAGAGCGAGAAATACACAGGTCACACGCTACTTTACATTTACAAAAAACATACCACTCTCCCGGTTCACTATGTTCACTACCATTGCAATAGCAAACACAGATCCACTCACCTGAAGATAGTGACAGGACCGCAGTGACGGCTTCAGGTCGGTGTGCATCATCGGTTTGTCCAGGTTGAGCGAAGACTTCCTGTAGGCCTCCTTGGCCTGGCTGACGGTCAGCGTCGACCAGGAGCTCCTCTTCATGAACTTTCCCTCGGGCGCCATGGCCAGGCTCTCACACGCCGAGCACTTGACGTCGTTGTTGCTCCTGGATGTCTTGAGCGACAGGTCTCCGTAATGGTGCGAGGCGTGGTGGCCGTGCATGACGTCCGCGTAGCAGTGGCCGGCGGCGACGTGCTCCCCGTGGTGGTGCCGCGACACGCCGCTGGGCGGCCTGTAGGTACTGTCGCTGTCCAGGTTGTCGTCGGAGCTCCACCAGCCGCCCGTGCGCTGCTGCTGCTGCTGCTTCCTCTCCTTGCTCTTGCTCCTCTTGCTGCTGCCGCCGCTGCCGCCGCTGCCGCCATGCTTGGGAGGATGGTTCCCGTACTGGTGGGGGTGGTGTGGGTGTGGGTGGTGGTGGTGGTGGTGGTGGTAGCTCCCGCCTCCGCCCGACTCGCCTTTGGAGCCGTTCATCTTGGACGAGCCCTCCAGCGAGTGGGACTTGGTGAAGAGCTTCTGCACCGAGTGGACCAGGTGTCGGATCCTGCCGGGGCTCTCGCTGCGCTGCTCGGTGGCGGTGGTGGTGGTGGAAGTGCGCTGGTACTGCAGTGTGTGGAAGCCGTCGCGTTGCATGGGCAGCTGTTTCTCAAACTGGTCCAGTAGGTTGGCAGGAAGGCGGTTGCTCTTGGCGCTGGCGTGATGCGAGGAAGCGGTGGCTGCAGCAGCCGCAGCGGCCGCAGCAGCGGCAGCGGCCACGGCGGGCGAGGTGGCCGAGGCCGCGATGGCAGCGCAGTCTTCGCGCCCGGCAGGGTCGTAGTACTGGGCGCTGTAGTGCATCCGGGGGAAGGTGCTGCTGGAGATGTGGTCGGAGGTTGGGGCCGGGGGCATCATGACCGGGGACACCATCATGCAGTCGGAGTGGATGGAGCTGCGCGGCGAGTAGCGGTGGTGGAAGTCCATTGGGCAGCTCTCGGTGGGGCTGAGCAGGTAGGACTGGTGGCGGGACTCGGAGCCATGGTGGCCGTGGAAGTCGTGGGGGTGGGGGTCGTAGTCCAGAGCGTGCGGCGAAGGGATCTGGTGCTGGGAGCGGCTGCCCGATAAGCCCTTCATGTTCCTGGCTGGAGCGAGGCGTCTGCCTTCATCAAAGTGTTGCGATGGGGACCAAGGGGGAATCTTCTGGTCTAGTGAATCAAAACACATAGAAAGTGGGGAGGACAGGGGTCAGAGAGAGAGAGAGGGAGAGAGGGAAAAAATGAAATATTTAGAGTTTGTACACGTTTTTCCACTTTCTTACAGTGGCAAGGATGTGTGTCCGTGTGTGTGTGCACGCGAGTGTGTATTCTGACTCTAGATATAGAATCCTGCAGAGATATAATATCATTACATACAAATAAATAGTTATCACCAAATGAAATAAGGATATCAATTGGGGTCCTGATAATCACAAATAACACTTGTTTGGAACCAGCAGGTGTCAATTGCTTAAAGGAAATACATATCAGATATAAATCCCTCCTCTTTGTCTTGGGTTGAGTCTGGGAAGATGGCATACACTCAAGACTCTGCAACTCCTCAAATTCTTCCAGCCAATGAGACTAGGCTGTGCCAACTCAGCAGAGACTGCTAAGTCAGTCCTTGACAGCAACAAGACTGAGTCAGGGAAGAGTGTACATGGGGGCACATGCACTGTTAGTATTCCTCTCGACAACTTCAACTCCTTCTATTGGCATCTGGAGGGAGAACCACACGCCTCCTCTACTCACTAGCTTCCTGACAACGGTTTCGGAGGCTGGTGCTTTCTTGATGGCTGGCCCCCCTATACAGGCCTACTCCTACACCGCCATCACCACACAGGATCATCAAGCTCTCGTTTTGAGTCTCTTTCAAATAATACACGCCATTAGGTGGACACTTTTTTGTAAGTGTCTAACAATAACGTGAGCACATACATTTTTTTAGCATGGGTGGTCCCAGTGGGAATCCAACCACTAACCCTGGCGACGTTAATGCCACGCTCTCAGTTGAGCTAGTTAGGACCCCTGTGTAGAAATACGACATAGTGCCACTGATTCCATTAGGACATGGTCACACTGCGGGATAAGATAAGCTATGTAGAGGTAACTGCAGTATGGATAAACACCATAATATCCACAAAACAAGTCAACATTTGGTCGGTGAAATGTATGCGCTCACAGTACTCTATGGCACTTTAGTCAAATTGTTTTACAGGTCTGGAAATTCAGCTGATGTAAACTCTTTGGTTGTGATCCGAACAGTCCAGTGTGGACGTTCCCAGATGGGATCTTGACGGGATATATGCAGGGTTGGATTATGAGCGTTTGCATTCATGTGTCGAGACGCTACGTTGTCTGTGTTTTAATCTGACACACTCCATCACAGAAATGACAAGCATCACAGTCGGCATAACAGAGGCCTCTGTATGTGACAACAGTGTGTTTTGAATTGGATGGAGTTGAATCCGTTTACCGCAAGGCTACGTTCAACAGATCTGCTCGAGAGGATTTCAAAGGGACTTTCAGATGAGATGAATGCATCACAATGGGAAACAGAAACGGCTTAAAGAACAAAATCACTAATAAGAATGACCAAGGACTAGCCTTACAAAAGCAGATATAAACATTTTATTCAAGTGCTGAATATACAAATTCACAACTACTTGAATTAAAAACAGATTTCCTGTATATGTCGTTATGGGCAAGACGGTGTCCAAGTTACAGCCCATTTCACTATCTCTGAGCTAGAGATCAACATTGACGAAATTAATTATTAAACCATCTCTCACCTATTTCATAATGAATAATTATTTTGCAGTTAAATGTGCTGTAGGTATGATTTAAGATCTATTATTTGAGTGTAATTTGTTAGAAATGACAGTCATCCGTCAGCTATTAGTGAGTGAAATGCATTGTGAGAATATCTGCCAGCACCTGCCTCTGTATGAGCCAATTTAGGTTTTAGACCACTCCCGGCTTATTTCTGACCACTCAGGGCATCTCTACCCTGATTGGTTCAGGGGATCCATCTGTCAGTCACAGGTACCTCAATGCAACACTTCTCAATGGCGGAGACACGTAGGGCGGGTGGGAGCAGAGAGGGAGGGGATGATTTTGGTTTGGTTTCAAAAGCTTGGTGGCTTCTGCTGTTTTCTGCTCCATCACACACACACACACACACACACTTGAACCATCTGCCAACAAAAGCCAGCAAACCAGACACTCAACATGAGTGGCCATGACACTTCCAGGGATATGCCCAGCTAAATGTCCAGGGAACAACATTTCAAAGTTGTTATCTTTTTTGTACCTACTGAAGTGCTTAGAAGATACAGAACATACAGTATATGAAGATACTGTACTTAACTAGCCTCCTGGGAGCATCCAGATATTCAAATTTGCATTTCGCAATGAATATCAGTCTGGCCTTGGCTGGGCAGCGATTTATTTCCACGTATGGGCACCTTATGATGTTCAAAGAACTCCAGCCTATCAGAGGAAATAACAAAGTGACGCTCTTGCTCTCTTCGCTTCGCCTATAGTATATAATGCCACACAATATTCAGATGAATGGATTATTTGTGAGCAGCCGCCAGGAAATGCGTTACAAAATGTTGGAAAGCAGAGCAGGCTAGGGCTGCAACTAACTAACTAATGATTATTTTCAAGCAGCCAAGAAAAACTAAAGTAACCCTAACCCAGGGCACTATATCGTACTGAGATTCATGACTGTACCTTAAAGCTTTGTTTTTCCCCAAAGAATATAATTTAAATTAAAAACAAAAAAGTAAAGGCTTAATTTACTTAAAAAGTAAACTATTTATCCTATAACCCATGTGTTGTTGTTTATTTTATTTTTTTTAGATCTGTGTGTATTTGTAGTGCTATAAAAAAATCAATAAAAAATCTTATTATAAAAAATATCATTATAAAAAGAAGATACAGAACATACAACCCTGGTCCCTCTCACCTAAGTACAGGCAGGGGAATCCTATTGCCACCCTGGTTTTACACTAATGACAGTGTTTTCAATGAATAGACTTAATTGTGGCAGCAAACCACAGTTTAATTTGTCCTCCAACAGTTTCAGGATGGAGCCAAAATATTGTTTTCACTGTCACAATACACCTACCTACTGTATATGCTTGTTCATGAACGCACATTTGTTATATTCAGCCTCTTGATTTTCCTTTCAAAATTCCATATATTTTCATGAATTATTCAGCACAATTTCTCAAACTAAAAGTGCACCACGGCCAAAATAATATCAAATAAAATGGCCAAATAAAACCAAAATGTACATGGAAGTCATGGTTAAAGGTGTAAAACAATAATGTAGCCACGTTGCGCCACAATGATTGCCTGAGCCAACCAACAAACTGAGCCAACAAACAATAACAAAAGTAACGCAAGTCACAGGACCACACTCATATCTTAAGCTAACATAAAATAAGGGTTTTGAATCACTCACTGACATGGACATTATACAATGTTTATTGCTACTATTAATATTCTCATTGTACATTCATACATGTCTTTTTTTCCGCACAAATTATCTTCACAGGTATTACTCTTTGGTGCAAATCATTTCAGCAACAATGACAGTTTTTAGTTGTATTATGTTGGCATAGTCTGAGTAGTCAGCCACACAGGCATTTCACTGCACTGAATTCGCATGACTAATGGAGACTTTGATCTAGAATCATGAATCTTGAATACTGAACTACATATTTAACTTTCAATCCATTTGAATTAAACATTTTCCATTTAAAGGATATTTCAGCACTGGATTCTGTAATATGGCCTGACTTTCCAGGGCTAGGGTTACCTTTTCCCGAGAAACGTACGAACCCTAGTTGTTAACCACCACATCAGAAAGTCTCAAGTCCATTCACTTCATGGGCCCTATTTTGCCGGTCTGAAACGCAAGTGAACCGCAAAGCGCAAGTGGCTTTGTGGGCGGATCTTGGGCGCTGTTGCTATTATGCCGGCGGGATAAATGACGCTCGCGCCCAGCGCAAATCTAAAATGGGTTGGTCTGAAGCAGCTACATTCATAGATATATATAGAACACTAGATGCGTTACGGCGGAGTCTAGAACGTCCTCACAGGTCGGCCATCTTACTCCAGGCAAGACGGTCGACCACAGGCATCTTACCACAGGCAAGATCTCAGTACAGGGTGGGGGATTTCAACATGCAGCCTTTCTTATAGCCTATTTGTAATAGGAAATAGTGTAATCTACCTATTTTAGAACTTTATTCTATTTTTAATTTATTTATTTTTTTTTTAAATTTAATTATGCAATTATGCAGTGCACTTTGACATTTATAACAAACCAAACCGTTTGAAAATCGGATGAAATTTGAGCAAGTTATGATTATTTAAACGTACGTGTACCACTACAACACATGTTATGGGGGACCGAGCTGCCTGGAGTAAGATGGCCGCCATGTGCGGACGTTCCACTCCGTTGGCCAGCAACGCGGACGAGGCATCTAGTGTTCTATATATATCTATGGCTACATTAGTCCAGGGCCGGACTAACGCACAGGCTAGATATGGCTGCAGCCTGCCAGGGGGCCCCTCCGCCAGCCCCGCGATCTGCTAGCGCCGCGATCCGCTAGCGCCTCGATCCGCTCGCCCCCCCCCCCGGTTAAAAACTTTTTTTGGGCGTTCGGTCCTTCAAGGTGGAGGGGGGGGGCCTACATCGTCCAGCAGCCTAGGGGCCCCAGGCCATCTTAATTCGGCCCTGCATTAGTCATAGGTGTGGTTTGGGCGTAACGTGCAATAAACCAATCAGAGCGTCGGCTCACATTCCCTTTAAAAGCAGGCGCGCTTGTTCCATGGCGAGCACATCGCGCATCGCCACTACTGGACCCAGACGTGTCCAATCCCGCCGTAGCGCGCGCATGCCCATCAGAGGGAAAAATAATTAGTTATTCTGTTTAAATCTTTTCAGCTTTTCATTTTCCGTTGACAAAATGTAAATAAAGAAATGTCACAAAGACATACTTTCCGATGTTTTGGCCTCACTCTCACTGAATCACGAGGTTATGAATGCATGGTGATTTAGTTGCAATGTAGTCTAACATTAGACCGACATTACTTTGCTTATAGACAGCGCTTGAAGTGGAAAAATATAAGTGCCGGTACTGCGTACGGCGGGGGGGGGCGCGATCATAACCCACCCCGGACCTGACCGACGAGGGGGTGTGGGGGGGGGGGCAGCCTGTGACAAGTGCCGGTACTGTGTGCCGGTGCGTACCGGCCCACTTCAAGCACTGCTTACAGATGATGCAGCTCTTCTGTCAAATAAGCTGAAGCGCATTTTCAGTATGCCGAATGTTCTTTCAGTTACACCGCGTCGTGTTTCTGTGTTTCCGATTATAAAACATTTCACGCGCTGTTGCTGGCATAATAAAAGGTGTCATCCTGGTGTCCTTATATATGTGTCTTGCGACTATTGGTCAAACAGGTTAATTTGATCCGTCATTACTAGAATTATTTTTTTATTTTATTTTGTATTTTTTTATTTGGTGTACTATTATTTTTGAGCCGGTCCCCCCCCCCCCCCCCCCCCCGTCAACAATCACGCATTCCCCCCCCCCCCCCCCCCCCCCCCCCCCCCCCGTCAACAATCGCGCACCCCCCCCCCCCCCCCCCCCCTGATTATGGCCAAGCGCCCTTAAAATAGCGTCTGAATAAGCGCCACTGACTTTTGTGCTGGGACACGCCTCCTGTTTTCGCTGAACCGCCCCCGCAGCGCAACTTCATTCCCCAAGTGAAGGACTTGCGCCTTGCGAGGGAAAATTCCAATGTGCGTCGGGTGCAAAATAGGAATTGCGCAAGCGCCAGTGAACAAAGTCAATTGCGCTGAGTGCAAGATAGGGCCCCATGAGTCACTGCCATCTATCCAGGCTGGTCTACACACCTTACTGATAAACTGGTGACCTCAACACCTCACCTAATGTTCTCTCTCTTATGACATGACAATGAAATGAAATGTTATCGTTTGATATGTTGGACATGAGAGATATTATTCCATTACATTATTCCTTTATCCTCTAACTATCTCCCAGGTAACACTTGCATTGTTATATCACCCACTTCCAACCCCCCCCCCCCCCCCCCCCAACACACACACACACGCGCACACACACACACACACACACACACACACACACACATACGATTATATTATAGCAGCTGGTATAGCCCACAGTCTCATACATAGCAATTATGCATCTTACTTTACTTACGGGGAGACAGTAGTGAAGCACCCCTGGGTGTCTGCTACCATTCCACCATAATTAATTGGTTTATGGTTTACAATGCGGCAGGAAACCCCAGCCATGAGCAGGGCCTCCACTTACATAATGCTCAGGATCTCTGATCTCCAACGTTCATGCCATTTTTCAAAAGTGCCTGAAATAAAATGCGCTGTTGTCATGGCAACCTCTGCTAAAAAGAAAACCCGGGCTGGACTAAATGGGATTTTCAAGGCCGCTGGTGGTGGATTCTGACATTTAAAAAATAAATCAATGAATCAATAACGCAAACGAATGTAACGAAGGTACAATCGGTCGGATTAGCGGTCGCATTGGGTTCAACGTTACACTGCCACATTTTTAATTTTATTTTTACGTTTTTACGTCTCCCATTCTCAGATACAGTATGTCACTCAAAGATGGCTGTGACCCTCACCTTTGACAAGCTTGATTTTTTTCTCTTAAGAAACGTTATCTTGTCAAATCAAATGTAACAGTTTGTAAATGTATACATCAAATTTATCTGTGTGAGCACAGAAGATTCTTGACAATTCGATGGATGAGTCAGAGCTCTTGTATATATATGATATATATATATATATATATATATATATATATATATATATATATATATATATATATATATATATATATATATCTTGTATTTATATTTCAGTTGTTTTTTTTACCTGTAAGAAAAAAAACATGGTGGTCCTGTGTGTCCATCTCTCTTCTACACTTGACTTGTTCCAAGTATCCTTTCCATTAGACATCTCTCTGTGATCGGCAAGCACCGTAACTATCTCTCAAACACAGCAACAGGAAAACCAATGACATGGACTGGTTGCCTGGGTAACTAAATATGTCAAAACGGTAGCTAACAATAGTTTTACATGCTCAAAGAGCTAGTGTGGGCACACAAGCAGGGGGTATAGTGTATGTACGACGTATGTGGTGCACGCTGTTTACCGGCAAAAACTTGATGAGGTCATTAGGGTTCACCATGTGAAGTGTGCTTGTGCCAATACTAACATAGGACATGTTTCACAAGTGCAGCAGCAGAGCAGCCTTCAAGAAATCAATGAAAATGTGTATTATGTGAACCCGCCCACCGCATAATGTCTACATGTTGTGTACAGAGCTGTGAACGGCACAGATCTGGACACCCACAGAGTCGCGGATACTGACGGCAAATTTAACAGCATTTTGGGCTGTTTTTATTTGAGCAGTTATTATTTGAATTGTTGAAAAGGCGGTTGAAAACGGGGTTTCCCGTTTACAAACACGGTTGGATGAACGCACAGCAAGGGGGTAATAAACCGTATTGTTACCAAAAACTACTGTCATCACAATAGCGACTACAGCATTGTAATCAATGTAACAGTGTTGTATTGCATTTTTCCTTGTAAAGCCTGATAATAGAATGATAAAACGCTATTTCCAGAGGTGAATGTGTTGGGTTGTCTTTCTTCTGCATATTAATGTAACGTGGCTAATGTCTGTTCGCTGGTGTCATCCTAATATCACTGACTCGGCGACTAATAATTTGACTGCATAAATAAATGAGAGAATTTGCCCTCTTGTCAGAAGGCTAGCTTGAGCTGAGTAATGAAAAACTTCATGATTTATGAACTTGGCTGATGTGGTTTAGTTCGTTATTGAACTTGTCCATGTAACTTTTGTGACAATAGCAACAATGATCATGGGAATTATATATAAAAATAACAGTTACTCTAACGTTACAATCATATTTCTATGGGTACAAGACAGCTAGCCTATTTTAAACTGTCAATGACATGTTTGGCAGTTTGACATTTATCATTTTGTCAATCTATGGACGTGGCCTATACTATCTAGATAGGTAAGCTACGTTTAACGTTGGACATGCACAAGACATTCAAAAAGTAATTATATATTACTTTTAAACAAACAATGTATTCACATCAAACCTCATTGAGATTATTTGTTTGGACCACAGAATCATGTCATAGTTCCCCATAGTCGGCTTATAGTGCATTTCTAGATTTCCCAATCTATATAATGACCTCATTGAAAATCTATTAGAAAACATCACTTCTCCTACTAGCCCCCTACTATACTAGGGTGACCACATTTTCAAACCCCCAGATCGGGACCCTTAACAGCACGTTCACGTATGCGCTTATGCACGCACCATAAGTAAGCCTTCTGGAGGTCTTCAGAAAAGACCGACTTTCTCTTGGGCCTGACAGCTAACAGTTAGCGTACTGACAGATTCTGTCAGACATGTGGCTCTCGTCTCATCTAGGCTAGCAACAGCCTTGACAACGACACATTGAGTGATTGACACATATACAAACAAATCAGACGTGCGGTGCATTGTTTTTTGATTGGGTTAGGTAATAATGAATGGGACCGAGGGACTGTATTATACCTATTACATTATGGAAACCAATGAATGGATATTAGATAGTGGATGTCCAAATAGCTAACTATTGTATGGCCCGATATTATAGGCTACCTATAAAGCCTAGTGTAAGAAAATCTACGTGCAGATGCCTACAATTATGTACCGTGTGGCCATGTTAAGTTGTACTATGACACAGAATCCGAGTTTTGTGTTGGAAGTCAGCGCTGCACAGATTCTCTGCCTTTTGGACCAATCTCATGGTATGTTAAACATTTTCTATCCCTGACGTTTGCGATTAGTGCAGATAACGCCACAACAAATCCTTGTCATCTTGAAGGTTGTCTGGATCCACCCCAAAGTGTCCCACATTAGCTCACCTGTGTGACCTGCAGCCACTCACCATTCAGCCTCTCACCATTAATTCATGGTTAAAGGTGTCAAACAATTATGAAGCCACTTTGCGCCACAAAGATTGCCTGAGCCAACAAACCTCTCACCATTCATCCTCTCACCATTCAGCCACTCACCATTCAGCCTCTCACCATTCAGCCACTCACCATTCAGCCACTCACCATTCAGCCTCTCACCATTCAGCCACTCACCATTTATCCTCTCACCATTCAGTCACTCACCATTCAGCCTCTCAGCATTCAGCCTCTCACCATTCAGCCACTCACCATTCAGTCTCTCACCATTCATCCTCTGACCATTCAGCCACTCACCATTTTGGTCAGCTGTTAGCACTTGCGCCTGAAGCATGGGGACGGTGTGAATGAATGAAATGTGCACTTTACGCTACAGTGTCCATGTAATAAGCCACATAACAACCTGTGACCGCATATCCTGTCCTGTTTAGGACGTGTGCAATGGTCTTGGAGTATGAATGGAAAGCAATTAGAGAAGGACAATGTAATGTTAAGTGTAACGATGTGCATATAGAAATGTGTGTGTATATGTTACCAGACTACAGGAGGCACTGCAGGGGAATCAACTTTGAGCCAGATTCATGAAAGTTGTCCCTTGGGACAAAAACACCATAAAATGAAAATAGATGTATTCACCTCGTTAGCTAATTTCAGTCATTTCACCAGTGAAACAAAACCAATAATATCTGTATAAATAATATGTTTCCACTTGCCATCAGATAAAGTCTGCAATTGATTGGAAACGATCAAATTAGAGCATGAAGGATCAGTTCACATTCTTTAAATATAACAATAAACGATAAAAAAAAAATGCATGGAAAATGTTACAATATTATAATTACAATTATTAAAATTAGCCTAAAGGAAGCATCTATGTTTTTACCGCCGGAGGTAACGTTTTCAGCTCAGCAAAGTGATGAATTGAAAAATTAGTTGTCCGCATTGGAGCATATTTACAGAACAGCAAGTCCTCGGAAATCATTTGCCTCAATGTATCACACTATGCTATGAACAGACTGTCCTTGTTGCTGTCAGCTGCCTCGCCTTTTGCAGGGGCCCCTTCGACACAGGACACAGGTAGATGTTGTAGTTGAAGAGGCATTTATTGGAGATGGTGAGATGCTACGTGCTGCCATGACAGTGGCTCTCTCCTGAGTGTGTGGTGATAGCTGGTTTATCCTGGGTAACATGATTGCTCTGCACCACGGGTGTGCAGCCCCACCCAAACCCAGAGTCCAATCAGTCTGATTCAGGCCAGGTGAGGCTATAAACCAGCTATTAAAAACACACACTCCACAATATTCTATATATATTTATTAATTAATATTCTATATGTATGTATTAATTAATATGCTATATATATATATATATATATATATATATATATATATTCTATGTATATTTATTAATGAATATGCTATATTTATTAATATTATATATATATACTATATATATATATATATATATATATATATATATATATATATATATATATATATATATACTGTATATATATATGTGTGTGTGTATTAATTAATATTATATATTTATTTATGTATTAATATTCTCTATATATCTATATGTATTAATAGGCTATATATATATATATATATTTATTAATATTCTCTATATATATTAATTAATATTCTATATATATTTATATTCGCCGTGATCCACTGCTTGCGGAGCTTCAAAATGTCCGAGGTGCGAGACACGCGACAAGACAGACTGCTTCAGACAGACACACACACACAGGTCTCTCCCCCCCACCAATCTCAGCTGAATTGAAACCGATGAGATATTCATTATATTGTTATGCTTTTTGTTTTTGCTTTACTAATCGGGGGGGTTGTCTGCCGTTGTTTTACAGCCGGTTACAAAAAACAGCATTTAAATTGTACCAGTAGTTCATGTGCATGTTAACAACTCTTGTGTGCAACACATTTCTATTTTTATCTATTCTGTTTTTTGCTTTGTTTGTTTTTGCTGTTCTGCTGAGCTGAAATTGAAAACACAGTAAATGTCTGACAAAGGGATAAAATGTTCCTTGGTTTACTTTTCTTTTACTTTCACGGAGAACGGATGAGGAAGTAGATAATCTCATGTAGCAAAATCCAAAATCTGGATGGGAAAAGGTGGCACAGTGGGTTGCCATCATGACACAACCAATAACATTATGCTAGAGAGATCAGAGGACAGAACGAGTGGCAGAGTTTGCGTTTACAGTAGCAGATGTTTTTCAAAGTCAATGATTCAAACATCCACACCAACAGACTTTCATTACCAGTCCATTAATTTAAAAAAGGCAAGGCTGTCATAGGTGTCAGAGAAAGATGCAGCCTTCTGTAGAGTAAAAAAAAAAACTAAAAAACAAAGCCATGTGACTTTGGCCACACCATCTCATAAACACACCTTAGGTGTTGTAAAATAAATACAGTTGGCCACTGGATAAAGTCTTCACAGGTCACAGTCCCTGATCTTTACATGAAATTTGAGTGATGGAAAATAGCTTATGGATCCTCAAATGTACCCAGTGGGCTCTTTAAGTGCACACAATGGAAGAACATGAAATATTGATGAGGGCCGGCCAGTTTCACAGCTTACACAACAGCTAGTGTGGCCCAAGATCAACAGGAAATTTCCTCTCCATCATAGATTATCCTGTCAGCACCCGATACGGCCTGTAAATTGGTTATTCCTTGAGAAAGAATGTGAACACGTAGACACGCGTGTGCACACACACGCACACACACACACACACGTGGACATGCGTAGAGACACTCAAGTGTTTGGGGAAAGGATAACGATCCATTCAAATGGAGAGCGCAGGGTAGAGGCCACGGACTGAGCACTGTGCTGCTAGTGCTAATCCCATTATATGCTATTATACTGCATGTAACATACTAGGCATCCAAAGATGCTACTTGCGGACCTTTTTCTCTAATTTTCCATCTGGGAAACACACACACACACACATACATGCATGAATAGGATTAGAAAACAAACAGAGCAGCCAAGATATTGTATTGATTACAAAACCACAGTATCCTCCTCTAATCAAAGGTTGTTTCTTGCTTGTTACGGTTCCCTATGGGGCTGACCTCTGTGATTAAAGGTGGATCAGAAAAGCCTGCTGTGGACGACCGGACAGCGATAGGCGCTGAAGACAGATGCACGTAACGCTGACCCGAGTGGAAGTAAATTAGCCAAAGGGTTATGTTTCCCGTTAGCCACATCAAACACGGTCGACCAGAAGCTGCTAAAAGACATCGATAAAGGGTTCATAGTTGTTATCGCTTCAATCGCCAGGGAAGTAAGTGAACAGGACAGATTCGTCTTTTCATCTTGACCGATACAAGTAGCCTTTAGGAGCAGGAGACGTTTGGATGTCTCAGCACAGCACAGAACCAACAGAGGAGGAAAGGACGCTGGACAAAGGAGGAAAGGAAGCTAGACAAAGGAGGAAAGGAAGCTAGACAGAAAGTTGTCATGGTGTCATCTCCTGGCTGAAGTGTTAAAGTGTCCTGCAACATTATATTTAAAGAAATGGCTTTAAAAGACTTCTTAACAGGCGTTGCATAAAATGCCTTTGCTTTAAGAGAAAGACCAAGCTCAACGTTGACAAATGATATAAACACAAAAAGTGCTCTAGTGCTTTCACACCTGACTTAAAATATAGAAATGCACAGGTGCTTACTAGCATAAGTGTGTATGTTTGTAATGTCCAATAACGGCATTGATATATTTGTCAGGTATAATAGCTAACTTCATATACAATATAGCCTATAGCCTATGTTTTTTATTCTGAAACATCTATTGTAAGCTAAATCTTTTATTTAATGCCTTTTGAAAATGGACTAATAGGTGGGTAATAGACATGTAGTCTATGAAGTATTGTAATGAAATAAATCTTCTATGAAGTATTGTAAAGAAAAACCTTCATATAGGGCACAACTGGACCTCTTTTCTACTATGACTTCCTTAAACAACTAACCAACGGGAAGGAAGGAACCGTTTCGTTCGGGTTCGCTCTCAGGGGGATCTAAAATACGGAAATATTATGTAAGCAGCCAAACGGAGCCAATGCCCCTGCAACCGAAACGGCAACAAAAAAAACAACTGAAAAATCAAAAAAAAAACTCAATGGACTTGGAAAGATTCTTTTTTTTTGCGGCAGAAGAAGTTACATTTCAACCCTTTTGAATTTCCGCCTACTCCCCCCCCCCCCCCCCCCCCCGTCCCCCCCGTCCCCACACCCACGCCAGCTCCAGCACCACTACCGCACTACGACCGGTTCCTGCAGCCGCTCAGCCTGGCAGACACACTGGCTGATGTGCAGCACGGTGATATAGTGTTGCACTCTGGACCGCTAGTCTCTCCATCTCCATCTCCTTTCTGACTTCCCTCCAGTGGGAGGGAAGACGGAGCAAGGAGGCTCGCTGCAGGCTAGCGGTCCAGCAACATTTATATGTAGTGCCAGCCTCCCACGCTGCGCACATTTGTCTCTCTCTCTCTCTCTCTCTCTCCCTCTCTCTTTCCCTCGTGCGTGTGTGTGCGTGTGTGTATATGTGAGTCTGTGCATTATCAGGAGTGTGTAAAGCTGCTCAGGGTGTGGAAGGATGCATGTACTTATCTTTATGCATGCCTTAAGGTTTATCTCCACTCCATAAGTAAGTAATTTAACCCTTAACTTTTTCCACTGCAGCCACAGCTTTCTCGCCAAATGTTTTAGCCTCTCAGGGAGTGTGTTGTTGGCTCAGCATTAGATGAGTTTTTCTTAGTTGTTTTTTTTGTTACTTACTGTAGTCATCACATTTGAACTGTTAAAAGTTCCTGCCGCCAGAATCCACAAATATGCAGGTTTGTCTACTACCTTTGTACATTCGGAGGTGAAGTACCATCAGAAAACATTAGAAGCACGGCAATTGTGTTTTTCAGCCGTCTACCCCGATGCAACAATGCATGGCAAGGCCCCCCCCCCCCCCCCCCTCCTAAAACTCAAGGTTTTTTTTCTTTATTTGTCATCCGATGCGTGCAAAACGTCCAGTCCCCGGCCAGCACATCCAGCCATGTTGCTTACAGCGCCCATCCATCCCATCCACTGCTATGACCGCACGTCCGCCGAGGAACACACCTCGTTCAACCGTCTTAAGCAGGCAACGGCGGACGGCGAGCGCGTCGAGACCAACGGAGGAAGATACAAACCGAAAATAAAATAATGGTGTTTTTTTTTTGTTGACATGCTATGTCACTATTCTCAGGGGGTGGGGGGGGGGGGGGGGAGCCTGGTTGTTCACCAGTCTCTTAATTA
This sequence comes from Merluccius polli, assembly GCA_030340625.1. Lineage (NCBI taxonomy): Eukaryota > Metazoa > Chordata > Actinopteri > Gadiformes > Merlucciidae > Merluccius > Merluccius polli. Next base: position 114,545 of record JAOPHQ010004885.1, read on the forward strand.
GGGCTGTTTTGTCATGCACCGTTCCATCTGCCTAGCGCTCACTGCAGCACAGACAGTGAGAAAATAAGAGACAGAAAGATATAGAGATATATACTGTATATATAGAGAGAGAGAGAGGGAGAGAGAGAGGGAGAGGATATATATATATATATATATATATATATAGAGAGAGAGAGAGAGAGAGAGAGAGAGAGAGAGAGAGAGAGAGAGATAGGGAGAGGGAGAGAGAGAGAGAGAGAGAGGAGCACTTTCCCTCAACACCTTGGGACGGCTTGTGCTTGAATGATCAAAGAGACAAGAGTTGTGTCCTGGCAAACCATACACGCAGAGGACAGGAAACATGAAATATGGACGACTGGACTCCCGCTCCGGACACGAGACCAGAAAACGGCTGCAGATGCAGACAACACAGCCAGGAGAGGACCGGAGCGTGTTGCCTGGCAACCGGAGGGTTGCTGGTTCTGTCCTCGGTTCCTGCCGGATAAGGACGGGGTTTCCCAACCTTGGGGTTGCCTGATATGCATCTGGGGTCACGGGAGATTGCTGACTCATCAGCTATAGATATTTGCATACATGTTTGATTAAAGAAAATGAAGTCAAGGTTTGAAAGGTCTCATAAAGGCCCTGTAGATACAAACACACAAACTGCCTACTGCTTTGAGGTTAAAACGACAGATGTTAAAACGTCAGACGTTACAAGTTGAGGTCACTAGAATTGTCAGACCTATAAATGGGACCCAAAAAGGTTGGGAACCACTTGGCTAAAGTAGTACGTAGTATCCCTGATCCCCCGGTTATATTGAGGTCAAATGAATCATAATACTTGGGATGCAGATTGGAGACTGTGGACAGACAGCATTTATGAAACTGGGGCCAAACTGGAAGAGCCACGTCTTTGATAAAGCCTGTTTGTTAAAAGAAGCAGTGCCAGTGACTGACTTAATTTAAAGACGACTTTCCGATTTCCGTTTTTTTCCGATGTTGCAGCATTTTGTTCTTCCTTTAAAAAAAAAAAAACACATGAAACTAATATGGTCCTCAGATGGTCACAATATTTGTCCAATGCTCGGGAGAGGAGCTGGGATAAATAGTTTGTTACTGTGGCAACCCCTTTTTGTAGTATCACCAAAACAAAGAGCTCCATTGTGAAGACCTGCAGAATATCAGGGAACTATAATAGGGTTATCATAATTATGAATTATGAACATGGTAAATGGTAAATGGACTGCATTTATATAGCGCTTTCTCATAGGTATGACCACTCAAAGCGCTTTACAATTATTGCCTCACAATCACCCATTCATACACAGTATGAATGAAGAACAAACATATGTTTGTTCTTCAGGTGGTGACTGCCTACCACAGGTGTTGGGGATGTTTGTTCAATAAAGCATTGAATTTGTTTTCAGAGTATTTATAGGAAACATTAAATTCTAAATAAAACAACACATTTTATATCGCATTTAACCCTCTAGAGGACGAGTTAAGATGGGCACAGAATTATCCAAAACCTTGCTGTTGGGGGGGGGGGGGGGACAAGTGCATGCATTGCGTGCATGTGTGTGTGTATGTGTGTGTGTGTGTTTGTGAAAGTGTGTGTGTGTGTGTGTATGTGTGTGTGTGTGTGTTTGTGAAAGTGTGTGTGTGTGTGTGTGTGTGTGTGTGTGTGTGTGTGTGTGTGTGTGTGTGTGTGTGTGTGTGTGTGTGTGTGTGTGTGCGTCTTGGCGATAGCTGGGGTTTCCTTCATCTTTTTTTCCACTCATTAAAGCTCTGCTAAGAACTAATTCACACAAAAGGTGAATCATACACTTACCTCCTTTTGTGTTTAGTGCTAGTGTTGAAGATAGGTGTTAATTGCACTCACTAAACTGTGAGGGGTAAAACAAAAAAGGGATACAGTGGCTAAGCACTGTCAACAAGATGTGTAGGAGCTAGGGGCTCCCTGTGGATTACGAAATGTCTGAACAAAGCCTGAATGCAAACAACCAGTTAATGCACATCAGTTCCACGTACAAAAAATAATAAAAGTGTGAGTGTGTGTGTGTGTGTGTGTTTGTACAATTTATTTTTAGCTATGTGACAGTAACAACGGTTTCTAACTAGTCTAGCTATGAGTATTTAGTATTTATTTCCTAGGAGTGTCCATGTAGAACTGGAAAGCTGGTGGGAGGTTTTTAAATGGATTGAGTCTTAAGCTCGGCCCCTAGTCACTTTTTATGTTTGACAGGGGCTGCGATGAAGAGAAATGACTCCTCCTCGAGAGGAATAACTCATCGGTATAAATGCATGAAGCTACCTTTGATGAGAGACTGCCCTCCAAACAAAAATAAATGTTTTCTAAGTTTACTAAAAGTAATATTGTGATAATAACTTGGTATGAGAGTTCAATAATGTGCTCATATTATAGCATATATCAAAAATTTGCTCTGTCGTCTAAAATATATCAGCCTTCCCGGGATGTCGCTGCACTATGACTCTTTAATCTCTTCATGGGTTGTTGTTGTTGTTGTATAGACATTTTCTACATTTAAAAATCACATTACGGTCAATGACTTGCATGTAACATGTGAGCACACATGCTCACAACATTGCTAACTAAACTAAACTGAAATAGGGCTGGGCAATATGGCCATTTAATATCTCGATAAAGATATATATCATGATTTAGCATGTCTTCTGGTCATTCAATAAATAAATAGTTTATATAAAATAACCACATGGTAAAGCCTATTTTTGTATACTCCTGTGTGAATTAAATACTTGACCATTGTACTGTAATGCAGCCTTTAAAACCAGGAAAGACACTTACACTTTCCCTATCCAAAAAAAGACGACATTTAGTCTCACATTTCCCAGCCCTAATTTGAAACCAACTTAACAAGCAAAAAAAGGGTCACCTCTTCTAACCTATTGCTGTGTTTAAGGGGCTACACGGCCCCAGTTCCAGCCTTATTTGGGGGCCCAGGGCTTAAGGCGACACGGTTATTGATTTTTTACTGCAGGGAAAGTGATTTATCAGAATTAACTCTGGGATGTCTCATGCATGAATAATGAGGCAGTGCAGACCATCGGTTTAATTGTGCAGAGACCTGGTCTCTGAAACAGAAGAAATGTAGCTAGTGTGGTCCTGCCATGTGCTAACATCTCCTTCTCATATTCGACACACACACACACACACAATACCACATACATACACCTTCAGCTCTGGTTATAGTTGTGATATACAGTAGAGCAGTGGTTCCCAACCTTTGACTTTAGGTGTACCACTAAATTGTCATCAAGACCTTTTTTGCGGACCACCTCATATGCATACGGTGAAAAATAGATAAATACACATGCAGTGGCTGAGCAAAAATGTCAGCAGCCCTTTTTACACACAACTATTACTGCAAGAAGGCCATAGCCAGTGGGAAGCAGTGGAAAGGTCAGCAGCGCTGCTTATGCTCCTAGTGTGTTTATTTAGCAAACACAAATTAACATTAAACATCAATGGAAAACATTACAATTGAAAACATATGATAGAATGCACAAAGCAACACTATTTTTAAAATAATAACAAGCCATAATACTATATTTACTGAACATTATTTATAATATATATTCAATTTCAATCATTTTTTCTATTATTGTACATTTGTCTATTTCACCACAGGTTGAAGTAATACTACAATAGAAAACATTTTATTCCAAAACTGAAAAATATATTTGCTTATGTATGTCTAGTACGTCTCCCACTGGGGAAAAATACTTTTTAATGTCATATTGAATTATGCTGCTGCTCCCAATATTAACTTGGAAAGTGTTATCAAAGAAACCTGGGCTGAGTCCAGAGCCTTATTCATTCAGTGTCTTACCAGTCACAACAAATTGCAGAGAAGCTGCTTGGAAAAAAAGAAGAAAAAATAAAAAACGAACCAAATGCAAGAAACAAAAGAAAGAGCGAAAGAGACAAAGAAGAAAAGGGAATAAACGAAAGAACAGGCGAGCGGATGGACAAACGAACAAACGAACGAAAGGGAGATAGTGATGAAAACAACTTTAAAGATGGAGTGAAATAAAACAGCATGATGAAATACCGCGCTATGCAAAGCAACCACGAGCAACTGTCTTTACAGCGTGGTCATGGCCCTTTTTTTGTATTTTTCTAACTTTATTTTTGACAAAATGTTGCCCACATCCCACTCCTTCTGGCATGTCAGAACCCTTCCATTAGACATTAAAAATATACCAGAGACCAGACATTACCGTCTGGATCATGAAGATTGTCACCTGACGCCATGTATTTGGCGTCAGGTATTCATTAAGTAGGAATGCAAGTAACTTCACCTTCACTGTGCCTTACTCGTGAAAAAAAAAAATCAAAAAAAAGTGTGCAATTTTTGGTTAAAATGGCTAAATAGTTGCTAAGCAACTGTCAGCGGAGGAGGAGTTGTTTAAGCTAGCGAAATCACATACATCTTTTTGCACTGATCCTATAAACACTGAAGAAGGTGCCTTCCTTCAGAGAAGGGCACTTGGAAACATCCATACACCGATTGCGATCCGCAGCCGACAGGTGCAGCTCGCGCCGCGGCCGTAACATATGAGCATGCGAGAGATATATGTAAGAAGGACGAACGCCGCCAGTCTGTATCCATCAACCCGACGTACGGACCCGCTGTCCGACCCCAGATTAATGAACCACACAGCCGGATCCTTACATGTGCAGGGAGCTTCCTTAATGAACACTGAGTGCATGTTAACTGCACCATAAAGGATGACACAGTCGTTCTGCTGCACAGAACATGCCAACATAATGCGACAGATGTCCCACTTCAAGAAAGCACAAGCGACACATCTGTCATTTTGACTGCACTGATGCTACAGAACTGTTCTGTGCTTTTACTTTACTGACATTTGGTTGTTTGCAAAATGTTGACACCAGTGTGCCACTGCAGTGTGTGTGTGTGTGTGTGTGTGTGTGTGTGTGTGTGTGTGTGTGTGTGTTTGTGTGTGTGCATTGCGTGCGCGCATCTGTCCTTGCGCGAGTGTGCGCGCACGTGTACGTGTGTGTTAAAGGTACGAGCTCATCACAGGCTGCCGATAAAGACAACTGCAGTGACCGGGAGCTGTTCCTCCTGTCAGGGGGACAGGAGCAGGGCTCCTCTCCCTCTCCCTCTGGCCGACGACGACATGACAGCGACTCTGAGATTATTCACTCGTAGCGCCATGGTGGTATCGCAACGTGACCTTATCTCATCCTCAGTGACTTGAAAAAAAGGTGTATTCCTTTAACTGGGTATAACTTAATATGAGACCGGTAATACCTTACCATTTGACCGGGAACACAGAACCACTTAACGAGGTATACCTTAACACTTAATTGGGTATGCCTTCATTTGTGATTGCTCTAACGTTGATTGTATGCTGTATTGTTTTAAGCATCCCTTGGAGGTCGCCTTGGCTGAAAGTGTCTGCTAAATGACGTAAGGTTGAGTTTACCCACCGCCTGGAGTGCCACCATGACAATGCAGTAGGTTTTTTGTGGAGATTTTGTCCCCACAAAAAATTGTCCCCTCAGGATTTATCTCAGGCAAGAGGCTCAAGTCCCCGAGTTCAGAAAAACAAAGATGTGTCACTCTCGCTACAGCGAGAGAACGAGCCATCGGCAAACTCAGCACCGCTCTTCATCCAAACACACGGACACATTTGTGCACAATCCTACACTACATAGCCACCTCAGAAAAACTTACACACACACACACAGTTGCATAATGCTCTTTCTGTTCATATGCCAAATCTGAGAGGGTGGACAGATGGCCTCTTTCAGGGCTGTTTAGGTGCTTTGTAGCACCTGACAGAATGCCGTGTGTAGGTAGACTACTTGGGCTCATGGCATCTCAGCAGGACACCAGCCAATAGCTGCCAGTTGGGAAGGTGGAGGAGGGGTGTGTTGGGGGGCGGGGGGCAGTTATCTAAAATGATCTGGCTTTGAATCACAATCAATCCCTGGTTGCATCTCGGTCCCCATCCATGTGTAGCGCTCCCTTCCCCAGCATGCTGTCCGCTTCCGAAATAGGCATGCAGGAGGGATGTCACCCGTGCATGCATGCATGCTTTTTGGGGCGTTTTGTGTGCGATCTACAGCCGTCTTTCCGAAACCCTTTTTTGTCTAGTGTACCGCCACCGCCCCATCTGTGCAGCTCAAGTACCGCTTCATCAACACCAAACCAGAAATATCTGCTTTGAACTTATATTGTCGAACTATGATCATAGCATCATCATTAAAGTGATTGACTACTGAAATACATAATTTACTTCTAATACTGTTATTAAGGGTGCTCAATGTGTGCATTAAGCATCAGAAAAATGATGTTCCATCAAATCCATTGCAGTCTCACTTAATTTCATGTATATCAATCTCCTACTATTCCTTCCTTCCTATTTTAGCATTCATCTAACTCTGGAATCCACATTAGGAGCATCACATCAGCCATTTATATATGTGGTTGAAGCATACCGAGCTTAAATACGTAAGTTTTGAATTCATCTCTACGGGGAATACGCTCCAGTTGACGCGCGCGGCCAGGAACAATAGAGACGAGGCGTGGAGAGGTCTAGGAGGTCTAGGAAACGTCTCACAGAGCCGGTGTGAATTGGAGCGATAACATGGCCGTCTGTATGAGGCGTACGAAGCGGCGCTCAAGCTACGCTTTTGGTGTGTATTAGGGGTGAGTTTATTAGCTGACTTTGAGATGTTATATAATATACTTTTTGACAATTTCCTGACAAGATATTTGGTAGGTGCGTAGTGGATGCATCCCTCTGTGATATTTTGATGGTTATTTTACGTTTTTAGATCCTGTTGTCCATCCCTTTAATATTATAGTGGCCCTAGGCATTTCAAAATGGAAGAAGCACAGGTGTACTTTTCTATTTCTGGGCTTGTAGATCAGCAACAGTAAGCCACACATTCAACAAATATACATACAACTGACCCTTGTCTAGTATCACTGTCTATACGTCACTGTTGTTTGTCAAATCAACTGTCACTATGCCGATGTCACTGCTGTACGTCAAACAACTGTCACTATGTTGTATGTCACTGCTTATGTCAAACTAATTGTCTCTATGTCTTTTATGTTTTGTGTCACTGTTGTCATATGTGCTTTTACTGTCTATATTTTAATGTTGTCCTTTGTACTTCCCCTCTCCCTTTGCCCCTTAGGAGGTCCTTCACCTCCTACCAGGCCATTGCCCAAATAAGAATTTATTCTTAGCAATTTTCTGCCTGGCTACCCCACATGTTGTCTTGTAGGCGTTTCGTATAGGTTTAACAAAGCAAGTACAGGGCCCCCCTGGAACCTGTTCAGGTACAGAATCACCGTCTTCATGACTCAACATGCGGAGTCTGTGTCATGAGGACCAGGAGTCTGTGTCATGAGGACCAGGAGTCTGTGTCATGAGGACCAGGAGTCTGTGTCATGAGGACCAGGCTGGTCCCACCACTACCCTCCCTGTGGGCCAAGAGAGAGCGGTCCCGGAGCAGCAGATGGTGCTTAAACGCTAGCCTATAGTTACACAGCGAGGGGGTAGACGACTCATAGACGCATGAGACCATTCTCTGACCGTCTGTCTCTGACAACTAGTCACGCGCTCTCTGCATGGTAGCCCATACAACCTACAGTATTCAGCATACAGTGGCATGTGTGTAATACAGATTCGTCGATAGATTCGATTACATTTAAAATGTTATTTACGCCAGGCCGACTGCGTTGCTAGGTCTCAGCTAGGTGGTGGTGACATTGGTACACCAAAGGGACAATGGGGTGTCAGTATGTGTTTGTTTGTTTGTTTTTTCATGTTGTTGTTTTGAAGCATGATTGATTTTTGATCGCTAGAGAAGCAAGAAGTACACTGAAAAGTACACTGAAATGACCTATTCCACAGCAGTGGGTTTACCATCATGATGGTGTTCAGAAAACCACCACAGTCCACCACCAGTTTATAATAGCAAATAAATGGCATACAGCACTGACCGAATACAACCTGTAGTGGGAAGAAAGGCAGTGTAGAAAGACAGCAAGGGACAGGGGGGGGGGGGGGGGGGGTGGATTTATGAAAGTGAACCATTTTGATGTGTGCCGTTCAGAGCTAATGAGGCGGAAGCAGGGCACGTCATTTCATTGTTGAATGCGGTTTGCCATCATCATCTAAGTCTGAGATCGACGCAAAACTGTGTGCTGAGGTGACAGGAAACGCTCATCCTTTGGCTGAGTGTTTTTTCCTTTCCGCGAGGGGCATCTGTCCTCCCGTAGCTAGGCAACAGCAAACCATCAGGCTTATTATATCATTTCGCAGAGAAGGCCTCTGCGTATTAATCTCCAGGCATCACTTAGCTGGGTACAGGGAGCGGTGAAAAAGGGCGTATCGCAAATAAAAATGTAAAGTAATTAAGGAAGGGGTATTGTACATGCATTGTACGTGTGTGTATGTGTGTTGTGTGTGTGTGTATGTGTGTGTATGTGTGTGTGCGTGTGTGTGTGCATGCATGGGATTTGAATTGCCCTTGGTGTGCATAATGTGTGTAAATAAAATGTGTGTATGTGTATTTTGAGTAAAGAGGGATGTGCTGGTGTGAACGTGGTTTGTGTGTGTCACGTGGTTTTGTGAACGTGATTTCATTTTGTGTCTGAGTGCAGGTATGTATATGAATTATGCGTATAAGAGAATGCGCTTGTGTGCATGTATACGAAGTGTGGGTGCAATTGTGTGTGCATGCGTATATTTCAGTTAACGTTGTGTCTATGTGAAAGTAGGCGTCAAGTGCGTGCGTGTGTGTGTGCGCGCGCAAGTGTGTGTATGTTGATTGGCTTTCCTTGCAGTATCTCGTACAGCAACATAGCAGTATGCCACACGTGTGCAGAGTGTGGCGATGGGGAGAAAACGCACAACGCCTCCTCACACAAGCAGTCAGCCGCTCTGGGATCTAGAGACCGTTCCTGTCATTCCTCCGACTCGGTCAAACCAACACGCGGGCACATCTTCCACGGCGTGACCGTCACACGTACGGCTTCGACTTTGGTCCCTATATTTCATTCCATCCTGAATACCAATGTCTCCATTAGAGGATGACGTCATCTGAAACACTGGCTGATCTGTTGTTTCAAATAAGTTTTTTTCAGAAAACATTTCAGGTCAGCATTAACGAATCCTATTGGACGTATTTCCTTCAGTAAGACGTTCATTAATATTGTAGCAAATTGACAATGAAGCTTAAGTATTTATTTACTTATCAACACTAAAATATGCATGCATGGAAAAACATCAAACAAGCAATCCATTTAAAACTGAATATGTAATTTTGGATGTCATCCTTGTTTGGATGGCATCCATATTAAGGATGAACACAAATTGGAAGATGAAACTTTTGTTTATTTTGAGCTCATCATTTACAACTTCAGTAGGGGGCCCCAAGTCCCCAACAATGCACAATGAATCGTGATGGAAAGTGTGAGGGAGAAAACAAGAGTGTTGCCGGGGCAGGGAACGCCATCTTTAGCAAGGTGCTAGGGTATTTAAAAGATGTGCAAAATAAACAAACACAGTGAGATATTATCATCATGTACAAATATATATATTTTAAAGTGTAAGTGAATACCCTCTTCCACCTTGAATTCAAACAGTACGACATTTATTTTGAAATACGTTTATGGGCTGAGAGTTCAGGGAAGGGGGTGGGGGGTGGGGGGGGGGGGGGGGGGGGTGCTATCCCCATGGTTACGGCTCAGGGCAACTTTGTGATGCTTTTTTTTTCACGCTAGTTTGCGTTGCTGAGTATGAGCTTATCGTTTTAATTGTATATGAAATGCGCCACACACCGTGGCGTTATACCATCCGCGTCCGAGAAGCTTAACCCTCTCTCTCTCATCAACGCCAAGCGCTCCCCAGACGGGGCGCCGCACACAGCGTGGCGTTGGCACGCCCTCTCAGCATCTGCGTCACTTGGTCACGGCCCCGCGAAGAGAGCGGCCCCCGAGTTCAGCGCAGAGTTGGACCTTCGCAAACTGGTTGGCGGAGGAGACATACGATTGCACACCAGGTTTTTTTGTTCTGAATGACACTATCGTTTTAGTTGGGGTGGGTCGAAAGAAAACGATACACTAATTAGAGCGATTACATTTTTCCCAATATTATATTGATTCACGGCGCATCGCCGCATGGATGGTCTGTGGCAACATTACATGTCCCGGCCGGGACCTAGTTGCCATGTCATTGTATTTATCTCTGTCCCCTGCTATAACAGTATTGTGATTGTGAGTATATGAGTATCAGTAATTAGAACAACAGTAGAAGAAACTGTGGATGTTCATTGTCAGTCGATTATCATGGCTGAACTGGATATTAAATCAGCCCCTGCAGCATTCAAATCAGATGTATGGACCCTTTTGGCTTCCCGCGACTTCAAGCCGAGCAA
>JAOPHQ010004886.1:0-107500 GCA_030340625.1 Merluccius polli
CCGCTCGTGATCCACAGGGCGCCCGCCAACAACACATCTCCGGATTGATCCACATAATCACAACAATGTCATCAAGGAGGACATTGAACACACGCGATTCTGAACCTGGAGCGCGACAATTTTCACGTACAAGCACACGCGCAGTACACGTAGGCGCCGCCGCGAAGGCCATTCAGTACACTAAGCAGGTCCGTCTTTGTCGTCCTTCGCTCCGTCCCGCAGGTGCGGCGCGGCGCGCGCGGCCGGTTCGATTCGATTCGATTCGATTGCGAGTCCGTCCGTAGTCAGTATCAGTGTAAGGCCGGCCGGCCGTCCGTCCACAACACCCTACATCACTGCGTGTTTTTTAAGGTCGTCCGGTTGTCTTTGTTGTGTTTGTTTTTTTTGCATTTGCATTCCTTAAAAAAATCCTTAAGAAAACCCACCGAAACAAATGTCCTAAAACGTGCGGTCCGCCACCGCCACCGCGCCGCTGCTGAGCGCCGCAACGCAGTCAAGCAATATAAACTCCGCGAGTCATCGTGACGTCACGGTGTGGGAGTGAGAGTATCGCCGCGTTTATGGGATGTGTTTGTGCTGAGGATCATCACAAAGACGATTTACAGTCTTCTGTACATGTTGTAAAGTCATTCAGGTGGGGTTTTTTTGTGTGTGTTTTATGTCACACTGCGCTATGCCTACACTATACCCGTTTTAACCTTTTGAGTATAGGCTACACACTAATTCGATATTTTTGTATTTTTCCTTTTCATTCAAATATAGGCTGAATTTTTTTAACGCAATGGTCTCAGAAGAAATTGATATTTCATGAAAGCATTAATACAATGCATGCAAATGTGTGTGTTTGCGTGTGTGTTTGTGTGCGTGTGTGTGTGTGAGAGAGAAAAAACTACCAGACATTTGATTTCATTGCTTTATGAAGTAGGCCTACATCCCCACTACTTCTACTTCTAAATAATACAATTATTTAACTTCATAGCCAAACCTTAACATATTGTGTGTTAAATGTTAAAGATTACTGCACTTGACCATCTCTTTTTTCCAGATGCAAATTTAAACCGTGAACAATTAGTAAACAGTGCTCTCTGGTGTTGAAGTCATGCAACACGTTGGACCAAGTTATTTTAATAAGCATAAAGAAAAATAAAGCTTAACGTTTTGTTTTACATGCCGAGGCTACTTGATTGTTTTGGAGACACGACAATGTATTTTTTTAAATCGCAATTTCAGACGCCTAATATTTTCAAACCGATTTAATATTAAACATCAGCTGTTTCTGACGCACGGGTAAATGTTTGTTAGACATTAGATCGGGTAACACTTCTCACCGGACCCGTCCTACTGGCCTTCTCATTATTTATTTATATGATACAACATGATCACCTATCACAAAGATGGTCCAGCCCACAGCAGTCACCTTGTAGTGTGGACAGCAGGAATGTGCCCCAGCATGCATAGGCCTTTAATATTTGCCACAGGTTTGGAGGGAAAAGGTCAATACTTTAGCAGAACTGGGGAGATCTCCGTGGCGCCTGACGGACGCCTTCTGTCCTTTCTTTTCTTCTTCATCCGGACACTAATCTTTGACATATTTAATAACACCCAGCGATGGATTCGGATCGGAAACATTATGTCTGTTTCCATTTTAACATTCACATTTTTTCACATTTTTTCTTCACAGATCTCTAATGCAGCACTTGGGTGCTGTTCCCTCCGGTCGCCGCAGGGGGCTGGCGCCGCGCCCTGGGAGCGCCGCAGTAGCAGAAAAGCACAGAAGAAGAAAAGCACCAGCTAAACAAAGGTGATGTTGTGTACTTTTATGTCCAATATAATTCATACTGCGTCACATAATGCTATATAAGGCCGTGGAAACATGATGTGAGCATTACATCCAGCTACCAAGCTAACTAAACATGCTGACATTGTGTAAAGTCTATTGTTATGATGATGAGGATGATGATTATTATTATTAGGTGCCGTCCGTGGGAGCTATGCTAATTAGCGTCCAACTCCGACGTCGCCTCCCATGAACTACTGGTTTAAATTTCGGTGTCCATTGTATTGTGAACTCGTTCTCTGTGTGTGTGTGTATTAAAGGGTTGCGGGTCGAGGTGGGTCGGCCTTAAGAGGACGTCGTCAAGGACACTGGGTGTCGTCCGTCCGCCCGCCCTGCCCGTTGCTACGCTACACTGAGGAGCAACATGGTGGACAACCGCTACGCCACCGCCCTGGTCATCGGCTCCGTGCTGAGCCTCCTGGCCACGGTGTACCTGTCCGTGGCCGTGGGGACGCAGAACTGGTACCAGTACCGCATGGTCCCGGCCACCAACAGCAACGCCAACAGCAACGGCAACACCTCCGAGCTGGTGAAGGAGTTCATCCACGGGGACTTGGACGAGAAGGCGTACAGCGACACCATGTTCCTCCTGAACGGCACGCTGGGCCTGTGGTGGCGGTGCATCATGGTGCCCAGTGAGACGCACTGGTACAAAGAGCCCGTGTGTGTGTGTGTGTGGGCCTTCACTTGTTCTCTTCACACACTTGTTTTGTAGTGTTACAGTTTTAACACGTTGTCGGACTGAAAAAAAAAACTGTTGGGGAGTCAATCATGGTGTGACATTTGTTGGGGTCAGTTGGGGGGAAACATGTGTGTCCAAACACACATGTTTCCCTGCATCTGGAGGAGAGGATGTGTAGGCCAGCAGGGCGTCTGCACAGCACCGCAGCACTTCACTTATAATGGTGTCCATTCTAAATGTTACATTTACGTTACATTTTCAGTTACATTTACGCTTTTTGCCATTGGCAGCTACTGCGATTTTGGATATTTCACTTGGCCATATTGCGATTTCGATAATGTATAACATTAATTGGTGAGCCCTACCTCGGACACTATGATTAATGTGTTATTCATTCAAACATGGATTGAGGTTGAGTTTTAGCCCCTTGTTTTCTTCCAGATCCTAAGATGGCGAGTCAGTGTGTGAGTTTCACCCTACCCCAGCAGTTTGCTTCCAAGTACAAAGAGCCCGGCAATGAGAAGAGTGGCGAGGATCTACTGAGGACCTGTGAGTTTCTGTCGGTTTACACCTGCATTTACCTGTCAACATCAAACTGAACACCAAACTGTCACTGTCTGTCCAACTGTCGACAAATGTTGACATTTATTCATGTCTACATTCCTAATACATTCCTCATTGTGTTCATATAGACATATTTGCTCTGTTTTTAGTATTTTAATTATTGTTTTTGATTTATTTTTTAATCCATCCCAAGTATTTCCCTGTCAGAATTTCCTTTTTAAATGCCATTTGAGTCATACTACTAATTTTAATTTCTTATTTGAACGGGGACAATGTAGAAGAAAATGAACCTTATGTATAACAAGGAGAGATGTAATGTACCAGGTTTTAGCTGATTGCTATGTTCTGCCCGTAGTCCCTGGCAGCTCAGTAACAGAATGAGTTTGTAACCCAGCGGTGCTGTCTCTGTGTGTGTCTCAGACATGTGGAGGTGCCAGTTCCTGCTGCCGCTGGTGTCCCTGGCCCTGGTGTTCCTGAGCAGCCTGGTGGGCGTGTGTGCCTGCCTCTGCCGCAGCGTCACCCCCACTCTGGGGGTGGGAGTGCTCCACCTCCTGGCAGGTGAGAGGGCAGGGGACGTTTCTTTATTCAACCAGGAGAGTCCCGTTGAGATTTCTCTCAAGGGAGACCTGGCCGAGACGGGCAGCAGCATTAATAAAAACACATCATAGTTGGAAACAGAAAACCTAAAAGGTTTAAAAAATTAAAAAACTTAAAGAACTAAAAAAAAAACAAGCATATAGGGAACTCATATTTTTGTAGGACTCAGTTTCGTAACCAGGTAAATTAAAAATATTGACATTTTCAGGACTGCCTCTAATGCTTTCATTTTGGATTTAAAAGCATTTAGCAAGATTAATTCATTGAGTTTCCAATCAATCTGCAACATATTTCATGCCCAGGGTGCAGATTACACAAATGCCCTTTTCTCAATTTCCATACGGGCATTTGGGAAAGAAAGCATAAAATAATTCCTGAGAATGAATTTTTAAAATAAACACCCCAAAAAAACCCCTCCTTACCTCCACTAGAGGGAAGTGTGGCATTGAGGCACCTGGAGGAGCTGGTGATAACTGTGAGAGTGATTGAGAGAGTGTGAGAGAGAGACAGGTAAGATGGATTCCCAGAACCAGTCAGGGAAGAGGTTTGATTGGTCAGAAATGAGCCAGGAGTGGTCTAAATCTAAATTAGCTCATAGAGGCAGACACAGTCAACTCAAAACAGATATTCTGACAGAGCATTTCACTCACTGCTGACAGACGGATGACGTTGCATTTCTAACAAATTACACTCAGATCATAGCTCTTAAATATTACCTACAGCACATTTTTAAGGGGATGTCCCATGAAGGAAAGTCTGTACCTGTAACGTTAAAGTATAAACACCATTAACCCATTTGTAGCGACTATCCATTCAAAAGCCGCTAAGAGGCTAAGTAGGCTCTTATCTGTGACTCGTTCAAAAAACCCATGAAGTCCAGATGCGTTAAACTGTTTAAAGAAAAGACTGACAAGCATTTATTTGTGTTATTCTTGCCTAATGTTGTCATGTCTCTCTTTCTGTCCCTCCCTCTACTTCTCGCTCTCCCCCCCCCTCCCATACAGGTCTGTGTTCGCTGGGCACGGTGTGCTGTTTCCTGGCAGGCGTGGACCTCCTGCACCGCAGCGCCTCGCCCCCTGAGGCGGTGGACGGCGCGCTGGGCTGGTCTCTGTACCTGGCACTCATCTCCTCGCCGCTGCAGATGATGGCCGCCGCGCTCTTCCTGTGGGCGGCGCGCAGCCACCGCAAGAGCTACACGCGCATGACCGCGTACCGCGTGGCCTAGGGAGGAGCTCCGCCGGCTTTACCTCCGCTAGGCAGGGAAACAAAACACGCGTCAGCTCAAGTCTGAACAACGCGATTTTTCATCGTTTTCGGGGAAAAAGCAAAGGGTCATCAGAAACGTTTTCAATCCGCTCCCATGTAGTCGATGAGTGTGGAGCGGACAGTGGGACATTTTAGACTTCAGGCCTACAAAAAACAAAAGTGTGTGTGTTCGCGCCGCAGTCGGTGTGAAAACCGGTCGTGGACTAATGGGGGAGTGGATTGAAAGCGTTTTTGTGGAGCACATTTTTTGTGTGTCTGTTATTGCACATTGTGTGAAATCGGCAATATCAACTTTTTTCTTTGTATCTGTGTTTAGTAGCCAACTGAACCCCTAGGGCTGCATGCCGATGGTCGCACCCAGCGAGTCTGCAGCCAGTGAGCTGGTTTCTTGGTTGCCATAGAGATAGTTAGGGAATCATCACTCACACACATGCGCTACTAAAACGCAAACGCTTTCAGCATCAAAGCGTGGGTTTCTTCTGGCCTGTTTTCCCTTCTGCTCGCGTCATAACGCATGCCTTTCCTGAAGCACATATTTACTTAACTTCACTGTCATCTTGCTGTTGTATCATCAGCCCCCCACCAGGGGGGCTGATGCTATGTGAGGGGGGCTGCATTCCCCGCAGCCCCCCCCCCCCCTTGGTTGTATGTTAACATTTTTGACAGTTATGTTGCCTTTGTTTGCGTTGCTCTCACTAGCATTCACCACATGGACCTTATCGTTTAGCTATTTTACCTCTTAAGTGACACGCTGCTGCTTATTTGCATGATTTTAGTTTTTAATTGTTGATAATGATGGATTTCAGCTGCTGTTACTGTGCATGCCATTGCTTTGCCTTTTTCTCGTTGCTTAATTTGTTTTTGGGGTGTGTTCACTGAAATATAACCACTCTGGCCAGTCGTCCATATGTACAGATGTTTATGTTGGTGTAAAATGTGTAAATTGTGAGCTAAAGTGACTTCTCAAAAATATGGTACGCATCGTAGACACTATAGGCTCCAGTGCAGCTACAACCTCAGTCCTCTGTATTTTGTACGTTTGTAAGTGATTTAATGTTGATGGCACATTAAATAAAATAAAAAAGACTGAATCTTCCTTAAAGAATTACAGCATTTCACTGCAAGAGTCTGTATAAACCTGCATTGATGTGGTATTTCCCAAAGACTAATGAACCACAACTCAAGTCTATAAAGTGAACCTTTCTCTATTCTATTGGTCTTCTTAACCAAACACAGCATTGTAGAGGTTGATTCTTTAATGTCACATCTATTTACAACATGCTGTGGTTTCACCCTGTCCTCCTTCCAGTTGCTTGGTTGTCATGTTACTCATTGAAACAGTTCAATGTTAACTAAACAACAGTTATCCACTAAATGTTCAGAGTGTAAATGTACCAACCTGGTACTGACAGAAGGAAAGCTAGAAATCCTCTTGCTGCTGATGTCCAATTCATAGTTAGTCCTCTCCTCCCACCTGTTGTTATAGGGAGAAATTTAAACACACCTGCAGGTAAACAATGCAATTGAAAAAGTACATAAAAGAAGAATTACATCAGTTTGTAAAAATCCACAACAATGTTAATGGTATTTCCTCACATTCATTCTTACCTCCTGTGATTGATATATGAATGTTAAGTTTGTTAAGCAGTGAAAAAAGGTAAAAATACATCTTACTGTAGAAGAGGAAGCTGGTCTGACTTATAGTCTGTCTGCCAGTTTATCATACATTTAGTTGAACAACCACAAAAACAGCATTTCCTTCGTCCTCATACAATAAATTTGCAGCAGTGCCTCGTCTATCTACACTAGGCTCAGTAGTTCCCAGCAGTTAATTCTGGGCAGCATTAGACCGCACCTCAGAGTGGATTATCCCGCTTACACCATGACCACTTGTGAATCATTAAAATATAAGGGTGCTAATTGATATTTTGGGGCAATTCTGTGTCATCTTGAGGTGGTTGCTAGGATGCACTTTGTTACCACAACTCTAGAGAGGAGAACACTCATGTGTTCACTAGTGAAATGATGAACTTACACAATGCACACATTATGTAAGTTCATCATCATGACCATCACCATGGTGACATGATGGTTCCTAACCAATCACGTTTAATGGGAGGTCCCTCCAAAACAAAACACTTTTATTTTTATCAATTTGTAACTTTTATTGAATTTTGTATTTATACTTTCTTTGTAGTTATTTGACAAAACATGAAATGGTATTATCAATTGGCAAGATGAAGCTTTCTGATAGTTTTCTGCACAGCTTAGTTGGCTAAGTGAGCTAATGTGTGCTGCTAACCAGTCTTAGTGGTGAAGTTTACTGTGTGGTTGATATGGTGCTGGGAGTGGTCTGAGCAGAACAATATGTGTTCCCTTCCTCAGAGAACTACACAGAACGCATTTATATTATTTTTAACCAATCACATTCATGGACATTTATATAACAATAATGAATGCATGTTCTGAATATCTGTAGTGAGTATAATATACCTTTGCAAAACAGCAAATAAAAAGACAATCAATACTATGCCTGAAAACACTGGAAATCAATTTATTTGTATTGCTCTTAATCATAGTTACAGTCTCAAAGGGCTTCACAGGCCCACATTATAGGACTCTAAATACTGGCTAAGACTTCTGGAGTCTCCAACCTAAACATCTCACATCTACCATGAAATATCACTGTCTTTGTGAAAGAGAAAAAGAGAAATCATAAAACATCAAGAGAGTCACATCAGATCATGTATGAGTATGATGTGAGCATGTGGGAAGTATTCAGCACATGAAGAAATGAAGCGCTAAAGGATATGCAGAAAACAATCAATCACATGTTAGACTGTACATGGCTAGAAGACATTCTCACTGCATACTGATCTCCATGCCAGGCCTATAGCCATTTAGCATTTAGCTTCAGCATCAGAGCTAACAGTAGGCAGGTTCAATTCCTTGTATTGTTGAGTGAGGTCCTTCCAATGCCAAAGCTTTAGCTTCAATATCACCATGTCAGGCAGCGTATTATTGGGGGTGGCGTACAACGCTGAGATCCTTCCTATCTCTGGCATGTCACTGTTGGGTCTTTTAAAGTTGACCACAGAGTACTGGACCTGCTGTCTCTGATCTGATTGGACACAGCAGATCCTGCAGCTCTATTGGTTCTCTCTGTACTGAAGGAGAGGAGCTATTGGTCAGAGCTGAGATGTTTTCATACACATGAACAGGAAGTGACTGGGCAGGAGAGAGGACACAAGAGTACATTTTGGTTTTTAGTTAATTTGTCAACACTCAGGTGGTCACATCATATCCCAGAGTTGCCTTGGAAACAAAGCATGTTTGTATCTGAAATCCTATTCTGTCAGCCATTATCTGGTGACCATAGGGGAGGATAGGAACATGACCTGTACCATTATGGTGACCATAGGGGAGGATAGGAACATGACCTGTACCATTATCTGGTGACCATAGGGAGGATAGAACATGACCTGTACCATTATCTGGTGACCATAGGGGAGGATAGGAACATGACCTGTACCATATCTGGTGACCATAGGGGAGGATAGGAACATGACCTGTACCATTATCTGGTGACCATAGGGGAGGATAGGAACATGACCTGTACCATTATCTGGTGACCGTAGGGAGGTAGGAACATGACCTGTACCATTATCTGGTGACCATAGGGGAGGATAGGAACATGACCTGTACCATTATCTGGTGACCATAGGGAGATAGGAACATGACCTGTACCATTATCTGGTGACCATAGGGGAGGATAGGAACATAATCTGTACCATTATCTGGTGACCACAGGGGAGGATAGGAACATGACCTGTACCATTATCTGGTGACCGTAGGGGAGGGTAGCAACGCCCCCTATACCTTGAGATCCCTCCATTCTTTGGGTACACTGGCACCAGTCAGAGGCTGACTGCTCAGGCCTTTTCTACTGGGAGGATTAGTAAAGGATGGCTTAGTCAAAAGTCTTCATTCCTGTGCCTCACCTCCTCCTCCACCTCTCCAACCGTCTCTGCTGCCTCCCCCAGGCCAGATGCTGTTCTGGAGGCCCTTGTTCTTCTGCTGAAGAGAACAGAGAGATACAGAAGCAACAGTGAGTGAATGTCAAACGAGAGAAAGGAAGAGAGAGAGAGGCAGAGAGCGACAGACTCTCACCTCATCCAGAGGAAGAAGAAGAGGAGGAGGAGTATGGTGGCCAACGAAACAACAATGATTCCCACAGCAACTGCTGTTATCAGTGATGTCTCTGGAAAATAGTGATCCGATTTCAGACAAACAACAACAATAGCCAATATTTCCCTTTGTTGGCCAAGTATTGTTCAGGTATTTTACATGATTCAGTGTCTTGACGCATTCGACTCATAAATAGCAGTCCATCACATTTCAATGTTTATGTTATACAATAAAGATGTACACATTTTATATGAACAAGATCTCATCCCTCAACACTCTTTAATCCATATGTTAAAATGATGTCAACTCAAATTAAACTTGGCCCAATATAACTCTGATGTGCACATACAGTAGCAAAGGTGTGTGTGTGTGTGTGTGTGTGTGTGTGTGGTGTGTGTGTGTGTGTGTGTGTGTGTGTGTGTGTGTGTGTGTGTGTGTGTGTGTGTGTGTGTGTGTGTGTGTGTGTGTGTGTGTGTGTGTGTGTGTGTGTGTGTGTGTGTGTGTGTGTAAAGCAATAATTACCTGTCACACTAATGGACAAAAAGGTGGAATTATGACATCCGATTGCATTATGAGCTTGGCAGTAATAATTTCCTCCAAGCTCAGATGTTATATTAGTGATGGTGTAGTTCTGTCCTGATTCTATCACTGAGTCTTCATGTTCCTTGAACCAGGTGTACTTAGCTGCTGGGTTAGCATCACTGCTGCAGCTCAGAGTCACTGAACTGCCCTCCTTTACTCCTCCAGAGGACTTGATATCACAGATGTGTGTTTAGGCCCATCTACAGGTCACATAAAAACATGTAAAAACATCATGTAGATGAATATTAATGACAGTATTAACGATCATGAAAATCACAGAGTTTGTGAGTTTTGTTTATTTAATGCATTTTGAATATATATGACTGATGCTGAAGTTTAAGATATTTTGTATATATAATGTGTCAAATATGTGTTTTTCTCACATTTTACATTAATGGAGATGGAGGCAGATTTTGTCCCGAGCTCATTCTGAGCTTCACAGAGATATTTTCCAGAGTCTGAAGACTTGATGTGACCAAAGACGAGCTGTTGTCCCTGGTTCATGTATCTGGAGGAGTCATCTGTATTATCCTTGAACCAGGTGTAGTTAGCTGCTGGGTTGGCATCACTGCTGCAGCTCAGAGTCACTGAACTGCCCTCCTTTACTCCTCCAGAGGGACTTGATATCACAGATGTGTGTTTAGGCCCATCTACAGGTCACATAAAAACATGGACAAACATCAGTTTACATCAATGAAGATGGAGATCATTCATTGATTCATTGACTCATTCTGAGCTTCACAGAGATATTTTTCTGAAGAAATAGTCTGAAGACATGATGTGACCAAAGACGAGCTGTTGTCCCTGGTTCATGTATCTGGAGGAGTTATCTGGATAACCTTGAACAAGGTGTAGTTAGCTGCTGGGTTAGCATCACTGCTGCAGCTCAGAGTCATTGAACTGTCTTCCACTTGTGAACATTACTTATCAATATTCATCCTAATATGAAACCATGTATAGCACGCTACTGCAACATCAGTATGATACTGAATACTGTTTCTACTGATGAAATACTACTATGTATACATAAGTCATAGTTTTTTTTACAGGAATACAGCAATACATGGATAATAACTAAACATTTTGAAGACCAGCTATAGTAAATATGTTTACACATTATAATGGAGAGTACAGATTTTCAACTCACACTGGACATCTATGAATACCCAGTTAGAGCTGAGACGTCCATATTTGTTCTCTGCTTGACAGCGGTAAGTTCCTCTGTCTTCAGAGTGGACTGAGGTGAAGGTATAACGTTGAATTGGGTTCCAGAGCAGAGTTTGGTTGTTCTTGAACCAGGTGTACTTAGCTGCTGGGTTGGCATCACTGCTGCAGCTCAGAGTCACTGAACTGCCCTCCTTTACTCCTCCAGGGGACTTGATATCACAGATGTGTGTTTAGGCCCATCTACAGGTCACATAAAAACATGTCAAAACATCATGTAGATGAATATTAATGACAGTATTAACGATCATGAAAATCACAAAGTTTGTGAGTTGTGTATATTTAATGCATGATGAATTTATACAACTGATGCTGAAGTTTAAGATATTTTGTCTCTATAAATAATGCCAAATATGTGTTTTACTCACATTTTACATTAATGGAGATGGAGGCAGATTTTGTCCCGAACTCATTCTTAGCTTCACAGAGATATTTTCCAGAGTCTGAAGACTTGATGCGATCAAAGACGAGCTGTTGTCCCTGGTTCATGTATCTGGAGGAGTCATCTGTATTATCCTTGAACCAGGTGTAGTTAGCTGCTGGGTTGGCATCACTGCTGCAGCTCAGAGTCACTGAACTGCCCTCCTCTATTTCACCAGAGGGCCTCACGGTCACTGAGGGGGTCTTTAGAGCATCTGATAACAGTTACATTTCATTCATTATATAAAATACCATCAGTTTGAATCCATTCATACTATCTACATGTAGTTCTCTACCCGGGCCAGGGTTTACGTTAGGCGGCAAATGCCGGCTTTTCGCCGGTATCACGTGTAGTTGTCCAGCAGATGAAAATATAAATCCGGTGGGAAATATGCCAAATAATAAAATAAATAAACAGATTAATAGCATATTAAATAGCCTAATATTGTGTGACTTATAAGATATGTTGCCAAGACAACTTAAATTTAAATTCATTACACAAAAGTTTAGTTTTGCCACCGCTCACAACTGAGGGTTTGGTCATGTGACTAAGCGTGGCAGAGCGGGGACGGTTGCTCCAGAACCGGATCAGAACCGCCCTGAGAAGCCGCCTCACTGACTATCTGGAGCCCAGCAGATATGTGTTTCTAGAGATGACCTCACTGAGGAAAGGTGCCAAGGGCTTGGATGGCTTCAACTTTGCACAATTATTTATGTTTTACACCCAATTGTTTCTTCATTTAAATAAAATACATCGTTTGGGTCATATGTCCGGTAGTTGTTCTCTATGGCCGGAAGTCTGGAATATTAACGGCCATATTGGCCGTCAAAAAAAAGGTGTAATCTCTGACCCTGGCATGATGTCAGTGCACTGTGGAGTGGACTTACACACTGGAGGAGAGGGGAGATGTTCGTATCCTTGAACAGCACATGAAAAGATGTCTTCAGACCTAATATAGCCCCTGTAGATCCTTCCTCCTTTGACAGACTGTCCTCTCCTGGTCCAGATGTAGGGACCAGCTAGACCACACATACTGTGACATTCCAGGTCTGCCCAGGTAAAATGGGTAGGGTTAGGAAAGGACACTTTCACCTGGAGATCTGGGTGTGACAACAAATGACACAAAAGTTATTAAAATAAATACTACTAGGCTACTACTACCTAACCTTCAAATACAACATTCACAAGATGTTGAGCAGACTCATCACGTAATCAAAGTTTAACCTGTCACAGATAACGTCACTCCAGGGTCACCCAGTATATTTCCACCTGGTTGGTTTGTTATGAACTGAAACTCTGTACTCAGCAGCAGCGTCACCTCAGTCTCAGGTCTCTGATCTCTCAGGGTACATTTTCCATTACAGCTCGTTCCCGGTACAGCCTGTTCTCTCCACAGCTGTATTCAACACGATCTGCATAGTCTGCATCACTTCGCAGATAACACTATTTATCTCCTCGTCCCCTCTTTTAGTAAACCCCCACAGTGTTTTTCTGGACTGTCCGGTATCTCGGCCCATCTTGTATTTTCCTAGGGTATTTATAGGTGCAGCTGATCTCAACCGTTGATCCTCTTAAATGCAGACATTACTAGATGTGTAAGTAACTCTCCAGTACATCATTTCCCTGCAGGGCTGTAAAAAACAAAACACGTCATTGAGAATGAACAAGGACAGAGGTTCAGCTGATGAAATGATCAGAAGATACATAAGAGCCCAACTCACAGGTGAGTCTATTCCGGGAGGTTTTTGTGTTTATTGGTTATGTTTTTAACAGCTGATCTCACAGTATAAACCTCTACATCCAGGGACGGACTGGGACCTGCTTCGACGGACTGGGACCAAGCCACTCGTCCTCTCCCGCCTCGACTACCTGCAACTCGCTCCTGGCTGGACTCCCCTGCCTCCGCCATCAAGCCTCTGCAGCGCATCCAGACCGCGGCAGCGCGACTCGTGTTCTAACCTGCCGAAGTCCGTCCCACGTGACCCTCTCTTCCGCGACCTCCAGCGGGCCTCCCTGTAGCGGCTCGCATCACATTCCAAGACGACCGGGTTACCGACCTACAAGGCCGTCAACGGAACCGCCCCGACCCCACACTCCGAGCACTAGTCAGACCCCACGCCCCGGCTAGAGCCCCCTCCGCGCGGACTACCTCGGCCGGCCGGTACCGCCATCCCTGAGAGAGAGCAAAGGTTCGCACAGCTAAGTCCCAACTCTTCTCTGTCTTGGCGGCCGCTATGGCGGACCGGACCCTCCCTGCTGACGTGAGGACCCGCAGAGTCAGAGACCACCTGCTTCCGCAAGAGACTCAAGACCACCCTGTTCAGAGCTCACCTGGACCCCGCCTGAGCCTCCTTCCTCTACTACCCCTCCCCCCAGTAATAACAAAAATAAATTAGTAAACAACTTTGCAATTATTCTGTGTTTGTATGTCCTGGCTCTTACTTTGATATTCTGCGCTTAGTATATTCGCCACTTTATCTCTGTTGTATATTAGGTGTGTTTCGAAACTCCTTCTTGTGAAATCCTTACTCTACTGACAGCGATTTACTGTTACACTTTCTACTGACTAATGTACTTATTGTAAGTCACTTTGGACACCAGGTCTGTTCAATGCCCTAAATGTAATTAGTGCCGATTAGTTTTGGTATGAATGAATTCATCAATTCAGTTGAATGTGAATTGCTGCGGTATGTGCCAGGCTGGCAGCCGTCCCTGGAGCTACCAGGGCCGTCCTGGTTCTGTAACTCTCCAGAACTCAGATGGCTGGTCCACCCCCTGTCTACATCAGTTATACACTGGACCGTCTTAGAGCATAGCCTATGCTTGCAATGAGGACATTGTGACTTTAACTACAGTCAGATTACTTTATTGAGACCCGACTTCATTTTAAAGAATGACTTTTACTGCAAGAGGCTGTATGAACCTGATTGATGTGGTATCTCCCAAAGACTAAT
Organism: Merluccius polli; assembly: GCA_030340625.1. Lineage (NCBI taxonomy): Eukaryota > Metazoa > Chordata > Actinopteri > Gadiformes > Merlucciidae > Merluccius > Merluccius polli. The sequence goes on from JAOPHQ010004886.1 coordinate 14,316, forward strand.
GAACCACAAACTCAAGTCTATAAAGTGAACCTTTCTCTTTTCTATTGGTCTTCTTAAAGGAGCTATATGTAAGAAATGTACTCAACGTAATCATAAAATGACCCTAATATGTCACTAGACATTGAGGAATCATGTTAATTTCAAGTATTTATGTCAGACATAATAGTCCAGCCAGAATATATTAATTTCAAACGCAATATTTTTGTGCCAGGAAAACCGTTTTGTGTTTTGGTCGTTGCTCCACCTTCTGCCTAGCGTCCAATCGCGAAGTCCCAGTACTGTATCGTGATCCGGGTTGCCAGATAGGCTGAGCTGCAGCCCATTTACTGTATAAGGAAGGCTGCAGCTACAAATGTTTCGGGTCAGAAATGTCTGACGTTACTAAATGCATTCGTGAACATGTTTACATTGCACCCATTAGCCTACCAAATATATTTTAGTTGGGGTAATGAAAATGGTCCATGTTTCACTGGAGTGAACTATTGCAGTATATCTTTAGATTTTCTATTTGGCTTATCGCCATTAGGTTCAGTTTTTGCTAGAAAAACATGTTTGAGGCGAATCATTGCGTCGTTGCCTCATGGGGCGTTTTCACGAAGTCAGTATCGTTTGCTCAATGACTGTATGTAAGGATTTCACACCATTGAGGGGCCATTTACTGCCACACCGACTGCAGTGTGGATGAAAATAAAAACAGCAGTCAGAGCTGGCGTGTGTGTCCGACAGGGCTGCTCTATTCGGACACACTACTATGAAGCCCCCGGTGACGGCTTGTGGCGAGTGGGATGCTAATAAAAACAGCGGTAACCAGCATGTGTGTGTGTCCGAGAGGGCTGCTCTATTCGGAAACCTTACTATGAAACCCGGTGACGGTCTGGAAGTGTGGATGATAATAAAACAGCGGTAACGTTGCTGCGTGTCCGAGAGGGCTGCTCTCATTCGGGACCACATTACCTATGAAGCCCGGTGACGGTGATGCAGTTGGTCAATATTATCCTGGGGTCTATGCAAGGCAAGTGTATTTGTATAGCACACTTCACTACCACAGAGGCAATTCTATGTTCTTTACCTAAATAAAGCCAAAGAACGTATGTAAAACTTGTCGTGGTTGCTCCTTCTAGTAGACGCAGTGTTGTGTTATCCCGGGAACGGGCAATCTGGCAACCGCTACTCTGGGGGGGGGAGGGAAGTACCACGCTGTACAGTATTTACATCGTGGTTGCAATAACAGTTTTGGCCAGAGAGGGCACAATCCTACATATAGCTCCTTTAACCAAACACAGCATTGTAGAGATGATTCTTTAATGTCACATCTCTTTACCAACATGCTGTGGTTTCACCCTCTCCTCCTTCCAGTTGCTTGGTTGTCATGTTACTCATTGAAAACAGTTCAATGTTAAACAACAGTTATCCACTAAATGTTCAGAGTGTAAATGTACCAACCTGGTACAGACAGAAGGAAGCTAGAAATCCTCTTGCTGCTGATGTCCACTTCATAGTTAGTCCTCTCCTCTCTCACCTGTTGTTATAGGGAGAAATTTAAAACACACTGCAGGTAAAAACATACAAATGAACAAAGTACATAAAGGAGAAATACTTCCTTAGTTTGTAAAAATCCACAACAATGTTAATGGCATTTCCTCCTCATCACATTCATTCTTACCTCCTGATTGATATATGAATGTTATGTTTGTTAAGCAGTAAATAAAATACGTCTTACTGTAGAAGAGGAAGCTGGTCTGACTTATAGAGTCAGTCTGCCAGTTTAACATACATTTTGTTTGAACAGATGTAACAGAGTTAAAAGTCTGCTATTTTAGGATCGGATTCCCAGCCAAACCATCACAGGCAAAACGACACAATTCTTATAAAAAATAATCTTTTCAATTGCTATATTTTAAAACACTTGCCCCCTTAAAAGAGGCAAGAATTATTTAAAGCAAAGTCTTCCCCGATTCTTCAATAGTCTAATCATACCAAGGGGGGAAATACCAAGTTCCAGTCTCGAGTTGGCTCCTTGCTTTCCCTCTTGTGACCGCAAAGGGAAAGTGTTCCGGGCCTTACGAGTCGGTCAATATTCTATTCCAATCGGAAGTCCAGCGCCAGGGATTCCGTGGGGCCGCTTCACCGCTGATCTTAGAGGGGACAGGAGGAAAAATCAATGCATGCCTTGCAGCGCGGTAACTTCACCAATCTCCGATGTAGCGTGACCACTTTCCTTCACGGGATCTTATGCAACGCCCCATCAACAGTACAGTCGTCCTCTCGCTCCGCCGCCCGCCCTCCGGATCTGGCACCTCGACAAGTCAAAAAACGGGTATCAACAGCTTCTCGTGTCTGAACATAAACAGCACACACCCCCAATAAAAGGAAGAGACCACTTTCCTTTAGTTGGAGTGTTGCGAGCGTTGACACTTGCAGAGTCTGGGAGACGAAATCACCGAGACCACGGGAGATCCAGCCAGCAGTAACACTGGGGGAAGAGAAGAGGCGATCCAGTCCGCGACAGCGAGCAGCACGTTCTCCGACCAGAGAGTTCCTTGAACAGAGATTCCTCGAATAACTTATTTTCAAAACTGAGCTTCCCTTTCAAAACTGAGCTTCCTTTCCAGCCAACGCTTCCTTCCACATGGCGCTTCCTTTCCAGCCCAACGCTTCCTTTCCACATGGAGCTTCCTTACACCCAGGAGTTCCCCTCTCTCACGGAGAGTTCCTCCTGTCTTTTAAAGGGACGGATCTGCTCAGCTAGCAAATCGGATTGCTGATTGAGGACAAGGTTCAGGTGTGTCAATTAGTGGCATGCAGTTCATGGGAGATGTAAACAAAACTGATAAAAGTCCAATACAACAGTGCACAACAAATAATAAAAAACCACAGCAAGCAATAGTATTAAAAAGGGAAAATCACAGCAATCAACCCATAATTAAAATGCATAAAATAAAGTTCACCATCATCCATACTGCTCATTTTCATTATGTTACACAGACACAAAAAAGCATTTCCTTCCTCTTTATATAATGAATATGCAGCAGTGCATCTCTTCACTCCAGCCCCAGTAGTTCTGTTAATAAAGCATAGAATCACCTTATTAGGTCATACTAATAACGAATATTAATTATTAGTTATGTGATGGTTCCTTGATGACACTCCTATTGTTCCATAACCAATCACTTTTACTGTGTGGTCCCTCCAAAACAAAATACTTTTTTACTCACTCCTTGTACTTTAACACTGGACAGGCTGTGTACATTGTGATGCTATCAATGTAAAAACAAAATTCCCTGGACACAACAACAATGAGAGAAACCATGTTTATGATGTACTCATCATATTAGATATTAGGTCTCATTGGGCATCCAGTCTCTCCCTCCCTGTTAGGCCAGAGCACTTCATCCAACATCACACCTGATGTCTGCCTTTCAAGCCACAGAGGATTTATCTGCTGGCATGTCATCGCCCCCTCTGCAGTCCTCAACTGTGAGGTCCTCACAACCAGCATTCATAGCACCCAGTGAAGCTAACTGGTTATGGGGCTGGTGGTCATACACCTTTCACCTCCATGCTGACAATTGTTTTATTTATTTTGACAGTAAATTGTCTCAAGGAGGGGTGGATAGGGTAGCATTATGCTTGTGAGTATTTAGTGTTCATAATGTGCAGCATGTGTTCTCTGTTACTCTTCAAAGTCACTCACTCCAATCCCCCCATCATGCTGACCTTCTCTTGGACAAATACAACGCTCATTGTACTATAGTATATATAATATATGTGTAGTATTTTGCATGCAATGTTTTACCAATGAACAACTGTGTCAATGCGAGCAGGAAATGTACATTTCCACCTGAGAAAAATACAATCTGTTTTGACTGGCTTGTCATGATTGAATGAGAATTGCATCTACACAATGGCAATTGCTTTTAGTGTTTTGCATTTTGTGTACACGATGAAAACTGAAATAGTGTGGTGGCAAATTGTGTTACAGTAATGGTGTGTGGTTTAAAGGCTGTTGAAAGAATGAGGTTAAACATTTTGTAATTGTGTCTGAGCGATTGAGAAAGATTACACAATGACGATGCAGCAGTGCATCGTCTTATCTACACGAGGCCCAGTAGTTCCCCAGCAGTGTTGTTAATTCTGGGCAGCATAGAATCACCTTTTTAAACCACAATGAACTGCAAAAATGTTTCTTCTTGTTTTAACTTCTGCTATTTTATTATCTTTTGAAATCCTCTCTCTCTCTCTCTCTCTCTCTCTGTCAGTTGTGTCTGGTATATTAATATTAACTTGGTATTCTTTATTATGTGTGTGTGTTGGTAACGGTCCACTTCACTCTTCACTGTGTACCAACTCTTCATGTTCAGACTAAATGTGCGAGGGGCAGAGCGACCGCCTTATCTGTTATCCTTCAGACGCCTGTAAGGTTTCTCAGCCCAAGGTGTAATGTCTCTTCCCCCACACAGTAAATGTGAACTACGGTATAAACTTGTACCTCTTGTGTAGGCCTTGTACCTGCTTCACCCATTACTCAGCGACATTGTTCTGCTTCTTCAAATACTCAGACACTGTCGTCTTGGGGGTGCTGAGCACGTGGTTCTGGACAGGGCCTTGAAGGGCCGCATACAACTTGTTTTAGATACTGTATAACTATGTGCCAACGAGCTGAATAAACCAGAAGCATTGTGATCTCACAGTCTCCACTGTCTGTCACTTTGTTTCCCGGACGTCCGTAAGCTTCCAGGGTTGGAGGAAAGATAGATGACTCCATCCAAGTAGACAACAGAGGAAAATATCACAATACTCTCTCTGTCTCACTCACTCACAAACACAGGCATGCACCATCGTGTTAATTAGTTTCACCATCACCACGGTGATGTGATGGTTCCTTGGTGACATGTGATGGTTGTTGTATGATGTATTTAGTCTGGGGGCCCCACAACATTTTTTTGTGCGCTCGCAAAGGCACCCTGCCAGGAGGTTTCTATGTGTCTGCCGGCACCAGAAGGGTACAGTACATTTGAAACACTCACTGAAACACTCAAAGTAAAGCTGACTGAATGCACTTGCCATACTTTTTTACATACTTTGTTTTTGTCTGAATGCTTAGTGTTGAACATTTTTAAACAGTCTGGACTGTTTGCCCACTAGGCAGCTCCAAACATGCAGTATTAAAACATCTACTCTTGGTGTAGCAGAAAGATAAAAGATTCTGGTTTGATTTTATATTTAAATGTTTTACATTATCATCTATACATCAAGATAATAACTGGGCACAGTATGACTAACTACCCATGCAAAACAACTTCAATACAACACAAATCGCGACTGCCTATCAGTAACTTCAGCAAACGATGCATGAGTTTGGGGCCCCCCTGGTGGCTGCGCGGCCCTAAGCAGCCGCTTAGTTGGCTTATAGGTTGGGCCGGCTCTGCACCATCCAAATAGACAACAGAGGAAAATATCACAATACTCTCTCTCTCTGTCTCACTCACTCACTCACACACTCACACACACACACACACACACACAGGCATGCACCATCGTGTTAATTAGTTTCACCATCACCATGGTGATGTGATGGTTCCTTGGTGACATGTGATGGTTGTTCTAAACAACATCTTTTAAAATGTGGTTCCTCCAAAACAAAAGCTGTTTTTTTATTTGAAACCATTTCACAGACTTTTGTACTTCTTTCTTCGTAGTTATTTCATACAACAAGATGAAATGGTTTTCTAATACCAAGATTAAACCTTTTAATAGTTTTCTCCAGAGCTTAGTTGGCTAAGTGAGCTAATGTGAGCTGGCTAACCTGTCTTAGTGATGGTGAAGTTTACTGTGTGGTTGATATGGTGCTGGGAGTGGTCTGAGCAGAACAATATGTGTTCCCTTCCTCAGAGAACTACCGTACCTGTATCACCTTCATGGACATTTTTATAACAATAATGAATGCATGTTCTGAATATCAGTAAATATATTTGGGAAACACAGCAAAGAAATAGAAATAGGGGGACCAAGGAGACTGTCGGGGTCCCAGAGAAGCAAGCCGAGCCAATACCGAGCTGACCTGTTAATGTACTGCTAACACACTGTTATAGTACGCTAATGTAATGGGCGTTAATGAGGTTATCTTTGAGTTAAAGGTTTTTGAGCAGGCCAGTTTCCATAAGTCTCTGTTTTGCATGCATGATGTTGTTTCTCTTGAACACATGGGTTTCTCCTGACTAGAATATCTTCATGAGGGAAAGTTTATACAGGAAGTTAAGTTGATGTGTTTATTGGAAACTACAACATCTTCAAGGGGTTTGGCGCCCAATGATCACATGCGAGACTCTGGTTCCTTTCACTGATGTTTAATGCAGTACTCGACATCTCCAACACCGTACAACTAAACGTACAGACAAATGTAAAACAAAAGAAAACATGAGTTCATACATTCATCTCACAGGAATATCCCTGTGTTGAGTGGCAATAAATATCACTCGTTTACTGCTTTGTTATACACGGCTAACATTAACTTAAACAACGTAATAAATTGTAACAACTTTTCAAACAACATAACAACTTAAGACATAAGTTAGAGCAAACCTAGCTTATCACTTCAATACAAATGAAAGAAAACATAATACTGACCACTTTGCCTGCTTATCAACCAATGTGGGGGTATACTGAAATATTCCTCATGAGGAACCATGTGTCTAACCCCTCGTCTCCTTATTTTAAATACTCACATTTGAACACATCTGTCTCCCACTATTTGCACTCTTCCATATGTGAAACATAATTGTTTTGTTAAACTGCCAAGCATGAAAAGAAAAAACAAAAACAATCCAGCAACGACCGGAAACCCAATCACACGAGAAAAACAATGAGTGTGACAGCCACTCATCGTCAGCCCAGCGTATTGTCCTGTTGAAGCAGAGCGAGACACTATACTTTGTCCCACTATTTAAATCCTGCTGCCGCTGCTGGTTCAAACTCTGGGGTGTTTTTTGACGGTGCTGTATAACTCTGAGGTTTCTCCCGTCTCTGTCTAATCACGGTCCCTGAAAAGAAGACAGAGGAGATATGAACTTCAGCCACCCTGTAAAGCAGATCCATTGGGTTGATGAAGTCTCTAAAATTAGTCTATTTTCTCTTTAGAAATACCAAGAGCAGCTTACTCAGGGACAGCGTTGACCACAGAGTAAAGGACCTCATCCGTCTGATCTGATTGGACGCGGGTGCCAGCCGAACAGCGAGGCACTTCCTGGTTCTCTGAGTGAGAGACGCTGGCATAGTGAAGGTCATCCTGCCGTTCTATTGGTTCTCTCCGTGCTGCAGGAGCCGCGCGATTGGTCAGAGCTAAGACGTTGCCATACACAGGAAGTGGCTGATGGGGAGAGAGGACAGAAGAATACATTTAGAAAACACAATACGTTTTTAAAAGGCAGTCCTGAAGGACATGTTGGTGGTGAACCACATGTCCCACCACAAGGTGGGGCTAGTGGTCACACCATGGAGGCCGCTAGGCCTGACTTCAAGACTCGTCTTCCTTGAACATAGTCCTCTGTCTAATCACTGCTAGGTTTCCTCCAACAGTTGAGCAGGTGGGACGTTTTTCAGAAAATGAACGTCATAGTCTTCTCATTCTGCTCCCTGGCAGAAGTCTCTCCAGATCCCAGTCTGTCCCCTAGATCTCACCCCAGGTGTCACACTAGGCGTCACCCTTGATCTCACTCTAGGTTACCTTAGTCCAGTGGTTTCCAACCTTTTTTGGCCCATGACTCAATTTCTAGCTCTGAAGATGTTTGCGACACCAGTTGAACTTTTGTGCATCTGCTTCTACAAAAATAGTCTCTACCCAATCATCATCAGTAATATCAATGTCCCGGTGAACGTAATGGCATCGCTCTACTCCACTCTAAGTGATTAGTAGTAGTTTGCTCGTGGCTATGAATCATTAGGCAGTCTGTTTGTATATACAGGATGTCTATGAGACCTTTAAAAAAACAACAACAATGGTTTGCTAAAATGGATCATCAAATATCTATAGCTTATGTCAGCAACCTCCTGTGACCCCATATGCATAACAGGGGACCCCAAGTGAGATTGGGAAAAACTGCAAGTCCCTTGGTTAGTGTTGACAAAAGGACTACGGTCACATCCCTCCCGTTGCCAGGTGACCTCCTCCTGAGCTGCTGCTGCCAAGTCTGCCAGAGGACCAGCGGCTCCACTTTGAGCTCCTCACCCTGTCACACAGACACCCCGCAGAAAACAAACCCTCTTGTATCTGTGATGTTAATCTGAGCGTCTCTACCCAGAGCTGGTGGCCATAGAAGGGGTAGGAAGATAGATGGACCATAGCTGGGGTAGGACCGTAGATGTACCACTAAGTTGAGTTCTTTGGCTTAAAGCTCAGCGACAGCAGCAGTTATTGTTTGTGCATCATCATATTGGAAGAGAATAGCAAACTCACTGTCCACCACCTAATCTTATCTTACCTAACGACCGTCTATCAAAGACAGATGAATTCAACTGACGTTTATGTTCTCAGATTACCACATCATCACACAGTGGACAGGTGTCATGGCAACACTGCCCCAGAGAAAGCCTACAACCCAGACTCTGATAGCGCTGGTGACGGTGGAGCACTGGGATGTACAGACTCTCCTAGCGACAGCGCTAGAGCAACAGAGAAGGACACTTGCTAAGGAAACAACTAGAAGTTTTACATGTGGTCTTGTGGTGTGGCCTCACGGTATTTCCACCATAGACATATATACGTAGACGCCTCATAGACTGACGCTGCCCGTTAGAGCTGACGTAGCAGCGCGGCCGCCATCTTGGATGGGTCCCCAGTGCGCCCCCAGTGCATTCATTTCTACTGAGGAAGTGTATCCCCAACTACAATAATAAGCATAACTCCCCGGATTTTTACCGGATTTTCACACGGTTTGGTTTGTTACAAATGGCAGAGATTTATTTATGATACAGGACAAATTAATAATTTTTTTTCTTTTTTTTAAATAATAAGAATTATTGTTCAATCTTACTTGTGAAAGGTAATCCCACGTGATCTGGTGTCAATACTGCGCCGTAAGCTGCACAAAATACTGCATAGCTTGCTCTCCCGTTGACTCCTATGCTAGACTAGAGTGAGGAGACCCAACCAATATGGCGGCGACGCTGGGTTACGTTCCATCACGTCATGAGGCGTCTATGTATATATGTCTATGATTTCCACTGTGTGTTTAGTCAATCATGGCTGAGTAAAATGGCTTCCTGTGTCTCACCTCCTCCGCGGTATCTGGTCCCAGTGCAGATGCTTTTCTGGAGGCCCTCTTTCTTCTGGTGAAGAGAACAGAGGGATGAAGAAGCAACAGGAGAAGTGAAGGAATGTTAAATGAACGAGAGGAGAATATCTCACCTCATCCAGAGGAAGGGGACGAGGAGGAGTATGATGGCCAGTAAGACAGCAACGCTTCTTACGGTTCCCACAACTAATGATGATGTTGTCTCTGGAAAACAGATCAGATTTCAAACACTGATAAAAAACTGCAACATTAATAAACCCAACAGTGGCCAAGAAGTCAAACTATTAATACAACTCTGCATTGATCTCTCTCACAAACACACACACACACGCACACACACACACACACACACACACACACACACACACACACACACACACACACACACACACACACACACACACACACACACACACACACACACACACACACACACACACACAGCTACAATTACCTGTCACACTAATGGACAAAAAGGCGGAGTTATGACGTCCGATTGCATTATGAGCTTGGCAGTAATAATTTCCTCCAAGCTCAGATGTTATATTAGTGATGGTGTAGTTCTGTCCTGATTCTATCACTGAGTCTTCATGTTCCTTGAACCAGGTGTACTTAGCTGCTGGGTTAGCATCACTGCTGCAGCTCAGAGTCACTGAACTGCCCTCCTCTATTTCACCAGAGGGCCTCATGGTCACTGAGGGGGTCTCTGGAGCATCTGATAACAGTTACATTTCATTCATTATATAAAATACCATCAGTTTGAATCCATTCATACTATCTACATGTAGTTCTCTACCCGGGCCAGGGTTTACGTTAGCTGGTAAATGCCGGCCTTTCGCCGGTATCACGTGTAGTTGTCCATCAGATGAAAACATCAATCCGGTGGGAAATATGCCCAATAATAAAATAAAATAAATAAACAGATAAATGGCGTATTAAATAGCCTAATATTGTCAACTTAAATATAAACTTATATTATGCAATAGTTTAGTTTTGCCACCGCTCACTACTGAGGGTTTGGTCATGTGACTAAGCGTGGCAGAGCGGGGACGGTCGCTCCAGAACCGGATCAGAACCGCTCTGAGAAGCCGCCTCACTGACTATCTGGAGCCCAGCAGATATGTGTTTCTAGAGATGACCTCACTGAGGAAAGGTGCCAAGGGCTTGGATGGCTTCAACTTTACACAATTATTTTGTTTTACACCCGATTGTTTCTTCATTTAAATAAAATACATTGGTTGGGTCACAGCGTTGGTGTTGTATTGCTGTTTAAATGTAGGCTATTATATGGCGATTTAAAACATATGTCCGGTAGTTGTTCTCTATGGCCGGAAGTCTGGAATATTAACGGCCATATTGGCCGTAAAAAAAAGTCGTAATCTCTGACCCTGGCATGATGTCAGTGCACTGTGGAGTGGACTTACACACTGGAGGAGAGGGGAGAAGTTCGTATCCTTCAACAGCACATGAAAAGATGTCTTCAGACCCAATATAGAACCTGTAGTACCTTCCTCGTCCTACAAACTGTCCTCTCCTGGTCCAGATGTAGGGACCAGCTAGACCACACATACTGTGACATTCCAGGTATGCCACGGTAGGATGGGTATACGGGTAAGGAAAGGACACTTTCACCTGGAGATCTGGGTCTGACAACAAATGACACAAAAGTTATTAAAATAATAAATAATAATAATAAAAACCTTCAAACACACATTCACAAGATGTTGAGCAGACTCATTAGTAATCAAAGTTTACCTGTCACAGATAACGTCACTCCAGGGTCACCAGTATAATTCCCACCTGGTTGGTTTGTTATGAACTGAAACTTGTACTCAGCAGCAGAGTCACTCAGTCTCAGGTCTCTGATCCTCAGGGTACATGTTCTATAACATCTGTAGCTGTTACAGCTGTTCTCTCCACAGCTGTATTCAACACGATCTGCATAGTCTGTATCATTTCGCAGATCAACATATTCATCTCCATCTGTTTTAGTAAACCACAGTGTTTCCTGGACTGTGGTATATCGGCCATCTTGTTCTTTAGGGTATCTATAGGTGCAGCTGATCTCAACCGTTGATCCTCTTAAAGCGCAGACATTACTAGATGTGTAAGTAACTCCCCAGTCATCATTTCCCTGCAGGGCTGTAAAAAACAAACATCTCATTGAGAATGAACAAGACACAGAGGTTCAGCTGATGAAATGATCAGAAGATACATAAAGAGCCAACTCCAGGTGAGTCTATTCCGGGAGGTTTTTGTTTTTATTGGTTATGTTTTTAACAGCTGATCTCAGTAAAACCTCTACATCCAGGGACGGACTGGGACCTGCTTCCGACTGACTTGGACCAAGCACTCCTCTCCCGCCTCGACTACTGCAACTCGCTCCTGGCTGGACTCCCTGCCTCCGCCATCAAGCCTCTGCAGCGCATCCAGACCGCGGCAGCGCGACTCGTGTTCAACCTGCCGAAGTCGTCCCACGTGACCCCTCTCTTCCGCGACCTCCAGCGGCTCCCTGTAGCGGCTCGCATCACATTCAAGACGACCGTACCGACCTACAAGGCCGTCAACGGAACCGCCCCGACCCACCTCCGAGCACTAGTCAGACCCACGCCCCGGCTAGAGCCCTCCGCGCGACTACCTCGGCCGGCCGGCCGGTACCGCCATCCCTGAGAGCGAGCAAAGGTCGCACAGCTAAGTCCCAACTCTTCTCTGTCTTGGCGCCGCTATGGCCGCTTCCGCGTCTTGTCCCGTTGCCTACAGATTGTGATCCACATACAGATATCTGTTTCTAGAGATGACCTCACTGAGGAAAGGTGCCAAGGGCTTGGATGGCTTCAACTTTCCACAATTCTTTTATGTTTTACACCCGATTGTTTCTTCATTTAAATAAAATACATTGGTTGGGTCATAGCGTTGGTGTTGTATTGCTGTTTAAATGTAGGCTATTATATGGCTATTTAAAACATATGTCCGGTAGTTGTTCTCTATGGCCGGAAGTCTGGAATATTAACGGCCATATTGGCCGTAAAAAAAAAGGTGTAATCTCTGACCCTGGCATGATGTCAGTGCACTGTGGAGTGGACTTACACACTGGAGGAGAGGGGAGATGTTCGTATCCTTCAACAGCACATGAAAAGATGTCTTCAGACCCAATATAGACCCTGTAGGACCTTCCTCCTCTTACAGGCTGTCCTCTCCCGGTCCAGATGTAGGGACCAGCTAGACCACACATACTGTGACATTCCAGCTCTGCCACGGTAGGATAGGTAGGGTAAGGAAAGGACACTTTCACCTGGAGATCTGGGTGTGACAACAAATGACACAAGTTATTAAAATAATAAATAATAATAATGAAAACCTTCAAACACACATTCACAAGATGTTGAGCAGACTCATTAGTAATCAAAGTTTACCTGTCACAGATAACGTCACTCCAGGGTCACCAGTATATTTCCCATCTGGTTGGTTTGTTATGAACTGAAACTTGTACTCAGCAGCAGAGTCACTCAGTCTCAGGTCTCTGATCCTCAGGGTACATTTTCCATAACAGCCGTAGATGTAACAGCGGTTCTCTCCACAGCTGTATTCAACACGATCTGCATAGTCTGTATCACTTCGCAGATCAACATATTCATCACCGTCTGTTTTAGTAAACCACAGTGTTTTCTGTACTGTGGTATTTCGGCCATCTTGTTCTTTAGGGTATTTATAGGTGCAGCTGATTTCAACCGTCGATCCTCTTAAAGCGCAGACATTACTAGATGTGTAAGTAACTCTCCAGTCATCATATCCCTGCAGGGCTGTAAAAAACAAACATGTCATTGCGAATGAACAAGACACAGAGGTTCAGCTGATGAAATGATCAGAAGATACATAAAGAGCCAACTCCAGGTGAGTCTATTCCGGGAGGTTTTTGTGTTTATTGGTTATGTTTTTAACAGCTGATCGCACAGTAAAACCTCTACATCCAGGGACGGACTGGGACCTGCTTCCGACGGACTGGGACCAAGCACTCGTCCTCTCCCGCCTCGACTACTGCAACTCGCTCCTGGCTGGACTCCCTGCCTCCGCCATCAAGCCTCTGCAGCGCATCCAGACCGCGGCAGCGCGACTCGTGTTCAACCTGCCGAAGTCGTCCCACGTGACCCCTCTCTTCCGCGACCTCCAGCGGCTCCCTGTAGCGGCTCGCATCACATTCAAGACGACGGTACCGACCTACAAGGCCGTCAACGGAACCGCCCCGACCCACCTCCGAGCACTAGTCAGACCCCACGCCCCGGCTAGAGCCCTCCGCGCGACTACCTCGGCCGGCCGGTACCGCCATCCCTGAGAGCGAGCAAAGGTCGCACAGCTAAGTCCCAACTCTTCTCTGTCTTGGCACCGCTATGGCGGACCGACCTCCCTGCTGACGTGAGGACCGCAGAGTCAGAGACCACCTGCTTCCGCAAGAGACTCAAGACCACCTGTTCAGAGCTCACCTGGACCCCGCTGAGCCTCCTTCCTCTGCTACCCCTCCCACTAATAATAATAAAAACAAAAACAAACGTTGCAATTATTCTGTGTTTGTATGTCCTGGCTCTTACTTTGATATTCTGTGCTTAGTATTTTCGCATTTATCTCTGTTGTATATTAGGTTTGTTTGAAACTCGTTCTTGTGAAATCCTTACTCTACTGACAGCGATTTACTGTTACACTTTCTACTGACTAATGTACTTATTGTAAGTCACTTTGGACAACAGCGTCTGTTCAATGCCCTCAATGTAAATGTAATTAGTGCCGATTAGTTTTGGTATGAATGAATTAATTAATTCAGTTGAATGTGAATTGCTGCGGTATGTGCCAGGCTGGCGGCCGTCCTGGAGCTACCAGGCCGTCCTGGTTCTGTAACTCTCCAGAACTCACAGATGGCCGGTCCACCCCTGTCTACATCTGTTATACTTTTATATACTGGACCGTAGAGTATAGCCTACTGACTTGCATGTAATGAGGACATTGTGACTTTAACTACAGTCACATTACTTTATAGAGACCGACTTCATTTAAAGAATGACTTTCACTGCAAGAGTCTGTATAAACCTGCATTGATGTGGTATCTCCCAAAGACTAATGAACCACAACTCAAGTCTATAAAGTGAACCTTTCTCTATTCTATTGGTCTTCTTAACCAAACACAGCATTGTAGAGGTTGATTCTTTAATGTCACATCTATTTACAACATGCTGTGGTTTCACCCTCTCCTCCTTCCAGTTGCTTGGTTGTCATGTTACTCATTGAAACAGTTCAATGTTAAACAACTAAACAACAGTTATCCACTAAATGTTCAGAGTGTAAATGTACCAACCTGGTACTGACAGAAGGAAAGCTAGAAATCCTCTTGCTGCTGATGTCCAATTCATAGTTAGTCCTCTCCTCTCTCACCTGTTGTTATAGGGAGATATTTAAACACACCTGCAGGTAAAAACATAAAAATAAAAAAGTACTTAAAAGGAGAAATACTTTAGTTTGTAAAAATCCACAATGTTAATGGTATTTCATCCTTATCACATTCATTCTTACCTCCTGTGCTTGATATATGAATGTTATGTTTGTTAAGCAGTGAATAAAAGGTAATAAAATACGTCTTACTGTAGAAGAGGAAGCTGGTCTGACTTATAGAGTCTGTCTGCCAGTTTATCATACATTTAGTTGAACAAACACAAAAAACGTATTTCCTTCCTCTTTATATAATGAATATGCAGTAATGCATCTCTGCACTCTGCCCAGTAGTTAATAGAGCATAGAATCACCTTATTAGGTCATAATGAACTGCACTAAGTTTCTTCTTGTTTTATCTTCTGCTTTTTTATCATCGTTTGTATTTATCTTCCCCCCTGTGTACCTCTCTCTCTCTCTCTCTCTGTCTCTCTCTCTCTCTGTCTCTCTCTGTCTCTCTCTCTGTCTCTCTCTGTCTCTGTCTCTCTCTCTCTCTCCCTCTCTCTCTGTCTGTCTCTCTCTCTCTCTCTGTCTCTCTCTGTCTGTCTCTCTCTCTCTCTCTGTCTCTCTCTGTCTCTGTCTCTCTGTCTCTCTCCCCCTCCCTCCCTCTCTCTCTCTCTCTCTCTCTCTCTCTCTCTCTCTCTCTCTCTCTCTCTCTCTCTCTCTCTCTCCATGGTGTAATTTTAATATTTAATATACTAATAATGAATATTCATTATTAGTTATGTGATGGTTCCTTGATGACATCCTATTGTTCCTAACCAATCACTTTTAACGTGTGGTCCCTCCAAAACAAAACACTTTTTTACTCACTCTTGTACTTCAAAACTGGACAGGCTGTGTACATAGTGTTGCTATCAATGTAAAACAAATTCCTGGACACACAACAATGAGAGAAACCATGTTTATGATGTACTCATCATATTAGATATTAGGTCTCATTGGGCATCCAGTCTCTCCTCCCTGTTAGGCCAGAGCACTTCATCCACATCACACCTGATGTCTGCCTTTCAAGCCACAGAGGATTTATCTGCTGGCATGTCATCGCCCCCTCTGCAGTCCTCAACTGTGAGGTCCTCACAACCAGCATTCATAGCACCCAGTGAAGCTAACTGGTTATGGGGCTGGTGGTCATACACCTTTCACCTCCATGCTGACAATTGTTTTATTCATTTATTTTAACAGTAAATTGTCTCAAGGAGGGGTGGATAGGGTAGCATTATGCTTGTGAGTATTTAGTGTTCATAATGTGCACTTGTGGGATTGAATTGACAGCATGTGTTCTCTGTTACTCTTCAAAGTCACTCACTCCAATCCCCCATCATGCTGACCTTCTCTTGTACAAACACAACGCTCATTGTACTATAGTATATATATATATATATATATATATATATATATATATATATATATATATATGTGTGTAGCATTTTGCATGCAATGTTTTACCCAATGAACAACTGTGTCAATGCGAGCAGGAAATGTAAATGTCTACCTGAGAAAAATACAATCTGTTTTGACTGGCTTGTCATGATTGAATGAGAATTGCATTTACAAGATGGCAATTGCTTTTAGTGTTTTGCATTTTGTGTGAACACGATGAAAACAGAAATAGTGTGGTGGCAAATTGCGTTACAGTAATGGTGTGTGGTTTAAAGGCACTGTTGAAAGAATGAGGTTCAACATTTTGTAATTGTGTCTGAGCGATTGAGAAAGATTACAACACAATGACTCAGCAGTGCATCGTCTTATCTACACGAGGCCCAGTAGTTCCCAGCAGTGTTGTTAATTCTGGGCAGCATAGAATCACCTTTTTAAACCACAATGAACTGCAAAAAATGTTTCTTCTTGTTTTAAGCTATTTTATTATCTTTTGTAATAATCCTCTCTCTCTCTCTCTCTCTCTCTCTTGCTCTCTCTTTCTCTGTCAGTTGTGTCTGGTATATTAATATGGTAACACTTTACTTGAAGGCGGGTGAATAAGACTGTCATGATGCTGTCATAATCATGACATTACACCTGTCGTGACACTTTATGAATGCTTATGACAGTTGTCATTAAGTGTCATTCGGTAAATTATGTCACTTTTAATTCCAAGTTGACATTGTTTGAGATGTCTTTGTTATGACAACTTGACATAGACCAAAACAAAATAACCTGTCATAAACATGTCATATATTGATAGCTTTGACATTGTAGTGTGGAATCTTGTCATTTTGTTGGTTCTTCCTAGTGATATATGACATTAAGGTGTCATTAAGTGTAATTACACGGTCATGTCAGTTCATAACAGTGTTGTGAATGTTTTCCTTGACTTCAAGTAAAGTGGAACACTTTGAACATTTCATTACGGTGTCATTAAGTGTAATGACATGGTCATGTCAGTTTATAACAGTGTTATGAATGTTTTCCTTGACTTCAAGTAAAGTGGAACACTGAACATTTCATTAAGATGTCATTTAGTGTAATTTCATGGTCAAATCATTTAAATGCCTTAAAAGTAACAGACAAGTCAAGGCATTATTTTACTTCTTGAAGAAGAGATACTTTCAAATTTATTGTATTTGAACACAAAACAATTAGTGAGAACAATACTCACACAAAACCCACACATTACTGTTATAACTCCTCAAACAGAGGGTTCACATACAGTATACATACAGTATGCTGCAGTAAGCACATTCTTTGTTTTGGGTTTTCAAAGTTTGATAATAAGGTCTTCTATGTCATGTTTATGACAGGTTATGTTGTTTTGGTCTATGTCAAGTTGTCATAACAAAGACATCTCAAACAATGTCTTGGAATTAAAAGTGACATAATTTACCGAATGACACATAATGACGACTGTCAGAAGCATTCATAAAGTGTCATGACAGGTGTCATGTCATGATTATGACAGCATCATGACAGTCTTATTCACTCGCCTTCAAGTAAAGTGTTACCATTAATATTAACTTGGTATTCTTTATTATATTTGTGTGTTGGTAACGGTCCACTTCACTCTTCACTGTGCACCAACTCTTCATGTTCAGACTAAATGTGCGAGGGCAGAGCGACCGCCTTATCTGTTATCCTTCAGACGCCTGTAAGGTTTCTCAGCCCAAGGTGTAATGTCTCTTCCCCCACACAGTAAATGTGAACTACTGTATAAACTTGTACCTCTTGTGTAGGCCTTGTACCTGCTTCACCCATTACTCAGCGACATTGTTCTGCTTCTTTAAATGTCACTGTCGTCTTGGGGGTGCTGAGCACGTGGTTCTGGACAGGGCCTTGACGGGCCGCATACAACTTGTTGTCGATACTGTATAACTATGTGCCAACGAGCTGAATAAACCAGAAGCATTGTGATCTCACACAGTAACCACTGTCTGTCACTTTGTTTCCCGGACGTCCGTAAGCTTCCAGGGTTGGAGGAAAGATAGATGACTCCATCCAAGTAGACAACAGAGGAAAATATCACAATACTCTCTCTCTCTGTCTCTCACACACACACACACACACACACACACACACACACACACACACACACACACACACACACACACACACACACACACACACACACACACACACACACACACACACACACACACAGGCATGCACCATCGTGTTAATTAGTTTCACCATCACCATGGTGATGTGATGGTTCCTTGGTGACATGTGATGGTTGTTCTCAACAATATCTTTTAAAATGTGGTTCCTCCAAAACAAAAGCTGTTTTTTTTATTTGAAACCGTTTCACAGACTTTTGTACTTCTTTCTTCATAATGATTTGACTAAACAAGATGCAAGATGGTCTGAGCAGAACAATATGTGTTCCTTTCCTCAGAGAACTACCTCACCCTGGTACTTCTGGACACGCATTTATATTATTTTTAACTAATCACATTCATGGACATGTCTATAACAATAATGAATGCATGTTCTGAATATCTGTAGTGGGTATAATATACCTTTGCAAAACACAGCAAATAAAAAGACAATCAATACTATGCCTGAAAACACTGGAAATCAATTTATTTGTATTGCTCTTAATCATAGTTACAGTCTCAAAGGGCTTCACAGGCCCACATTATAGGACTCTAAATACTGGCTAAGACTTCTGGAGTCTCCAACCTAAACATCTCACATCTACCATGAAATATCACTGTCTTTGTGAAAGATTAAAGAATATAACATAAAACATCAAGAGAGTCACATCAGATCATATATGAGTATGACGTGAGCATGTGGGAAGTATTCAGCACATGAAGAAATGAAGTGCTAAAGAATATGCAGAAAACATTCAATCACATGTTAGGCTGTACATGGCTAGAAGACATTCTCACTGCATACTGATCTCCATGCCAGGCCTATAGCCATTTAGCGTTTAGCTATGTAGCATTTAGCTTTAGCATCAGAGCTAACAGTAGGCAGGTAAACTTCCTTGTATTGTTGAGTGAGGTCCTTCCAGAGTATTGGACCTGCTGTCTCTGATCTGCTTGGATACAGCAGATCCTGCAGCTCTATTGGTTCTCTCTGTACTGAAGGGGAGGAGCTATTGGTCAGAGCTGAGATGTTTCCATACACAGGAACAGGAAGTGACTGGGCAGGAGAGAGGACACAAGAGTACATTTTGGTTTGTGGTTAATTTGTCAACACTCAGGGTGTCTGGTGGTCACATCAGTGTGTTTTCACATATCCCAGTGTTGCCTTGGAAACAAAGCATGTTTGTATCTGAAATCCTATTCTGTCAGCCATTATCTGGTGACCATAGGGGAGGATAGGAACATGACCTGTACCATTATCTGGTGACCATAGGGGAGGATAGGAACATGACCTGTACCATTATCTGGTGACCATAGGGGAGGATAGGAACATGACCTGTACCATTATCTGGTGACCATAGGGGAGGGTAGGAACATGACCTGTACCATTATCTGGTGACCATAGGGGAGGGTAGGAACATGACCTGTACCATTATCTGGTGACCATAGGGGAGGGTAGGAACATGACCTGTACCATTATCTGGTGACCGTAGGGGAGGATAGGAACATGACCTGTACCATTATCTGGTGACCGTAGGGGAGGGCAGCAACGCCCTATACCTTGAGAGCTCCAGTTTGGGTCAACACTGGCACCAGTCAGAGACTGACCTGCTCAGGCCTTTTCTACTGGGAGGATTAGTAAAGGATGGCTTAGTCAAAAATCTTCATTCCTGTGCCTCACCTCCTCCGCCACCTCTCCAACCGTCTCTGCTGCCGCCCCCAGGCCAGATGATCTGATTGGACACAGCAGATCCTGCGGCTCTATTGGTTCTCTCTGTACTGAAGGGGAGGAGCTATTGGTCAGAGCTGAGATGTTTTCATACACAGGAACAGGAAGTGACTGGGCAGGAGAGAGGACACAAGAGTACATTTTGGTTTGTGGTTAATTTGTCAACACTCAGGGTGTCTGGTGGTCACATCAGTGTGTTTTCACATATCCCAGTGTTGCCTTGGAAACAAAGTATGTTTGTATCTGAAATCCTATTCTGTCAGCCATTATCTGGTGGCCATAGGGGAGGATAGGAACATGACCTGTACCATTATCTGGTGACCATAGGGGAGGATAGGAACATGACCTGTACCATTATCTGGTGACCATAGGGGAGGGTAGGAACATGACCTGTACCATTATCTGGTGACCATAGGGGAGGATAGGAACATGACCTGTACCATTATCTGGTGACCATAGGGGAGGATAGGAACATGACCTGTACCATTATCTGGAGACCATAGGGGAGGATAGGAACATGACCTGTACCATTATCTGGTGACCATAGGGGAGGATAGGAACATGACCTGTACCATTATCTGGTGACCATAGGGGAGGATAGGAACATGACCTGTACCATTATCTGGTGACCATAGGGGAGGATAGGAACATGACCTGTACCATTATCTGGTGACCATAGGGGAGTATAGGAACATGACCTGTACCATTATCTGGTGACCATAGGGGAGGGTAGGAACATGACCTGTACCATTATCTGGTGACCGTAGGGGAGGATAGGAACATGACCTGTACCATTATCTGGTGACCGTAGGGGAGGGTAGCATCGCCCTATACCTTGACAGCTCCAGTTTGGGTCAACACTGGCACCAGTCAGAGGCTGACCTGTTCAGGCCTTTTCTACTGGGAGGATTAGTAAAGGATGGCTTAGTCAAAAGTCTTCATTCCTGTGCCTCACCTCCTCCTCCACCTCTCCAACCGTCTCTGCTGCCTCCCCCAGGCCAGATTCTGTTCTAGAGGCCCTCGTTCTTCTGCTGAAGAGAACAGAGAGATGAAGAAGCAACAGTGAGTGAATGTCAAACGAGAGCGAAAGAAAGTCAGAGAGAGGCAGAGAGCAAGAGACTATCTCACCTCATCCAGAGGAAGAGGAGGAGGAGTATGGTGGCCAACGAAACAACAATGACTCTCACAGCAACTACTGTTGTCAGTGATGATGTCTCTGGAAAATAGTGATCCGATTTCAGACAAACAACAACAATAGTCAATATATTCCCTTTGTGTCTGCTTTGTTGGCCAAGTATTGTTCAGGTATTTTACATGATTCAGTGTCTTGACACATTCGACTCATAAATAGCAGTCCATCACATTTCAATGTTTATGTTATACAATAAACATGTACACATTTTATATGAACAAGATCTCATCCCTCAACGTGTCTTTAATCTATATGTTAAAATTATGTAAACTTGGCCCAATATAACTGATGTGTACATACAGTAGCAAAGGTGTGTGTGTGTGTGTGTGTGTTTTAAAGCAAGAATTACCTGTCACACTAATGGACAAAAAGGTGGAATTATGACGTCCGATTGCATTATGAGCTTGGCAGTAATAATTTCCTCCAAGCTCAGATGTTATATTAGTGATGGTGTAGTTCTGTCCTGATTCTATCACTGAGTCTTCATGTTCCTTGAACCAGGTGTAGTTAGCTGCTGGGTTAGCATCACTGCTGCAGCTCAGAGAAACTGAACTGCCCTCCTTTACTCCTCCAGAGGGACTTGATATCACAGATGTGTGTTTAGGCCCATCTACAGGTCACAAAAAAAATATGAAAAAATATCATGTAGATAAATATTAATGACAGTATTAACGATAATGAAAATGAAAAGGTTTGTGAGTTTTGTTTATTTAATGCATGATGAATTTATGACTGATGCTGAAGTTTAAGATATGTTGTATCTATAAATGATGTCAAATATGTGTTTTACTCACATTTTACATTAATGGAGATGGAGGCAGATTTTGTCCCAAGCTCATTCATAGCTTCACAGAGATATTTTCCAGAGTCTGAAGAGTTGATGCGATCAAAGACGAGCTTTTGTCCCTGGTTCATGTATCTGGAGGAGTTATCTGTATTAACCTTGAACCAGGTGTAGTTAGCTGCTGGGTTGGCATCACTGCTGCAGCTCAGAGTCACTGAACTGCCCTCCTTTACTCCTCCAGAGGGACTTGATATCACAGATGTGTGTTTAGGCCCATCTACAGGTCACATCAAAACATGTAAAAACATAATGTAGATGAATATTAATGACAGTATTAATGATAATGAAAATCACAAAGTTTGTGAGTTTTGTTTATTTAATGCATGATGAATTTATGACTGATGCTGAAGTTTAAGATATGTTGTATCTATAAATGATGTCAAATATGTGTTTTACTCACATTTTACATTAATGGAGATGGAGGCAGATTTTGTCCCAAGCTCATTCATAGCTTCACAGAGATATTTTCCAGAGTCTGAAGAGTTGATGCGATCAAAGACGAGCTGTTGTCCCTGGTTCATGTATCTGGAGGAGTCATATGTATTATCCTTGGACCAGGTGTACTTAGCTGCTGGGTTGGCATCACTGCTGCAGCTCAGAGTCACTGAACTGCCCTCCTCTATTTCACCAGAGGGCCTCACGGTCACTGAGGGGGTCTCTGGAGCATCTGATAACAGTTACATTTCATTCATTATATAAAATACAATCAGTTTGAATCCATTCAGACTATCTACATGTAGTTCTCAACTCAGGCCAGGGTTTACGTTAGCCGGCAAATGCCGGCTTTTCGCCAGTATCACATGTAGATGTCCGGCAGATGAAAATATCAACGGCCAAAATGCAGCACGGCTGCTAATAAAATTCTCTCTGCTGCACTACCATGTCGTCCTTCCTACAACCAACTATATATCAGCATCGTACTGCTACCATGATAAATATCTTATTATGTTGTTTTAGAAACGGACCAATGGAGCCACCTGGCCAGCAACATGACGGAGATCACGTTTAAGTAGACACACACACACACACACACACACACAAACTTTTCCCGAAAAGTAAAAATAAATGAATTTTATTTTTATACATTATATTTGTTACTGTTTTAATTTATTTCCATTTTCATTTATTTCTACGTTTATTTATTTCTCTATGTATTTATTTCTCCATGTATTTATTTACACTTAGGCATTAGCAATCAAACCCACAGGAGAAGAGGCCCAGACCCTCTTCTCCCTCTAGAAGCAGAAGAAGATACCAATCAGCTCTTTGAGAGGCGGCTGATCGCCTTGATGAACTCGAACAACGTCAGCATGACACATAACCGGAAAGTACAGTCGATCTATGAGCTCTCATATCGATTAACCAATGGGAGTTAGGTAACGCCGTCAAGGCCCGCCAACTCATTTACATATGGACGAAGAAATACAGAAAGAAATAGAGAAATAAATAAATACAGAAATAAATGAATAGGGAAATACATGAATACAGAATTAAATGAATAGCGAAATAAATGAATACAGAAATAAATGAATAGGGAAAAAAATAAAAACAGAATGAACAATTAGGGAAATAAATGTATTAACTGTGTTCGTATATGTATTTATTTCTGTGTATATTTATTTATTTTCAAATTAACTTGTACATTTATTTAATCGTTGAGGCTTTTATTTCTACATGTATTTCTGTATTATTTAATTAATTTATCTATTGAGTCAGTTATTTATTCATGTGTTTTTTATTTGTCCTTTTCGGTCCTCCATAGGGAGGGGGTGGGGGTGCAGTACCACCACCCACTCTGGAGTTGAGTCCAGTGCGACACCTAGTGGGAAGATCCGGTATACTCGCCCAGTCCGGTGTTGGGCTTTATATCGAACCGGTTTACATTTTTTTACACCGGCCCAACCCTAGCTTGCAATTGCCTAACACATATGGGGTGCCGTTTGTAAAGCCGCTCACGCTGAAAATAAAAGCAACATTTTGTCACATTTAGCTTCAAACAATGTTTAAAAAACCGGTGTGAATTTTTGAGTCACTTTTTTGCACATTTACAACAACATTTGTCTTAGAGATATTTTAAATAGTTAAATCCAAATATTAAATGTTACACCTAAATGTTAACTCTAAATGCTAAATCTAAATGTTAAATTTCAATCTAAATCTAAATGTTAAATCTAAATGTTAAATCTCAATCTAAATCTAAATGTTAAATCTAAATCTAAATGTTAAATCTAAATCTAAATCTAAATGTTAAGTATAAATATAAATTAGTGTTGGGCATAGATTAATTGCTTTAATCTAGATTAATCTCACTGTAATCTTGGAATTAATCTAGATTAATCTAGATTAAAATGGCTCATTTGAATTCTGTCGAAGGCATTCATAATATGCATGTGCTACCTAAATAATGACTAAAAATAAGTCTGCGCGATTGTTGACGGGGGGGGGGGGTGCGCGATTGTTGACCGGAGGGGGAGAAGTGCGCGATTGTTGATGGGGGGGGTGGGGGGGGGGGTCAGTAATGACACCGCGAATACGGACGTTTATCATCTTTTTTTAAATATATATTTTTTAAGAGGCCCCTGATTGGCCGAGGCCCCGAGCTGAAGCCCAGGTAA
This sequence comes from Merluccius polli, assembly GCA_030340625.1. Lineage (NCBI taxonomy): Eukaryota > Metazoa > Chordata > Actinopteri > Gadiformes > Merlucciidae > Merluccius > Merluccius polli. Next base: position 38,985 of record JAOPHQ010004886.1, read on the forward strand.
GCCTGTGCATTAAGGCGTCACTGCCCAGACCTACGACCGACGGGGGGGGGGCAGCCCGTTCTCATCCCAACGACGATTTGTCACGCCCCTAGACGTCTGACATTGACGCAAAAGGTACCCTCCCGCGTCTGTGTGAAACGATCTGGGTTCTCATAAACCCGTTCGCAGTGGTAAGAGACGAGCAGAGTCTACAGCGTCCATTCACTCCAATAATAACCCGGTCACGGTGATAGATTACGCTAACCCTAACCCTAACACTAACCTTAACCCTAACCATAACCCTTTTTGGAGTGAATTGTTTCACAGTAGACTGCGGACGCTGTAGTCTCTGCTCTGTGAGCGGACGCTGTAGACTCTGCTCGTCTCTTACCAACGCAAACGGGTTTATGAGAACCCCCAGATCGTTTCACGCCGACGCGGGAGGGTACCTTTTGTGTCAGTATCAGACGTCTAGGGTGTTGCGAATTAATAATAACATATGTACCAGCAGGCTGTAGTAACTACACCTCAACACCAGATGGCAGCAAACATAATACACTGGGGGCGGGCGCTAAACACTAGCCATTATGCGTCATAGAGGCCACGCCTCCTGCCCAGAGACCATCCGGGCGGAAACATCCGGTTAGAATCAGAATCTCCCAGGTAGCCCATCCGGACGGATGCAAAACTTGGGGCTCTCCACGCGGCGTGACTTTTACATTACCCCTCCATTGTTACGTAGTTTAGATATAACTTAAACCTAAACAAATAAAGTGAGTTAAAGCGATTCCTGTGTCGGCGGCCTTCTTCCTCGGAACACAACCCCACAAGGGGCGTGACAAATCGTGAGATATATTACAAGTTGGGATGAGAACGTGTTGGGGGGGGGGTCGCCGGGCAGAGGACGCAGCAGTTCCGCAGCGCAGCCGTTCCGCAGCGCAGCCGTTCCGCGGCACTTACCTTCCTTGGTGGAAATCCGGTATAGACCCAGCTCCCAACCCAACTTTGAGAATAGATTAACGGTGATAATTTTTTTATCGCGCGATAAGAGTCTTGCGTTATCGCAGCGCGTTAACGCCGATAACGGACCACCACTAATATAAATGTTAAATCTAAATGTTAAATTTAAATATAAATGTTAAAATCTCAATGTTAAATCTCAATCTAAATCTAAGTGTTAAATCTAAATGTTAAATCTAAATGTTAAATCTAAATCTAAATGTTAAATCTAAATCTAAATGTTAAATATAAATATAAATCTAAATGTTAAATTTAAATCTAAATCTAAATGTTAAATCTAAATGTTTCGGGTGAAACTAAATATTTAGCTAATATGCAAATTCAAATGCCGGTAACCAGAAGTACCAAAAGAAAAGCTCGAGGAGGTCAGAGTGTGTTTACAGTTTTTTATAACAAATAAAAAACATCTCATCCGGTGAAATTGACTCTTGGACATGGATTATCATAATAATAACTACCTAAAATAACAAACACGTTTGGAAAACTTTATTTGAAGAGTACTTTGAGTTTTTAGTGTCACTTTTATGAAGGGTGTGGGACTTATGACCTGTAGCCACTATAGCCAGCCACGAGGGGGCTCACTTTGACTGATCTGTCATGTTTCGCTTGCGTAAAGGCCAGCAAGATCCTTGCTGGCGCCAAAATGGCTCTGCCGAAGTTCTCTTTCCAAAGCCGATTCTCCTGACGTTTTCGCAGCACGACCATGGCTGACAGTAGAGTGTACCGGGTGGAGGCGGGTGAGGGTAGGATCTTGCTGGCCTGCTGAGCTTTTATTTTGGTACTTCCGGTTACCGGCATTTGAATTTGCATATTAGCTAAATATTTAGTTTCATCCGAAACATTTATATTTAACATTTATATTTAACATTTATATTTATATTTAACATTTATATTTATATTTAACCTTTATATTTATATTTAACATTTATATTTAACATTTAGATTTAGATTTAACATTTATATTTAACATTTATATTTATATTTAACATTTATATTTATGTTTAACATTTAGATTTACATTTAGATTTATATTTAACATTTAGATTTAGATTCAGCATTTAGATTTAACATTTAACATTTAGGTGTAACATTTAATATTTGGATTTAACTATTTAAAATATCTCTAAGTTGACAAATATTGTTGTAAATGTGCAAAAAAGTGACTCTCAAAAATTCACACCAGTTTTTTAAACATTGCTTGAAGCTAAATGTGAAAAAATGTTGCTTTTATATTCAGCGTGAGCGGCTTTACAAACGGCAACCCATAAACACAACCAGAGAAACTGTCTGCAAATTATAGGTAAATCACCTCTGTATGTATGTAATGTGATACATTACATACATACATTTTATTTTTAGGTTTATCCCTTATGTATGACCCATGTTATGAAAGTTAAAATTCAACCAGCCCATTGGTAATGAAATCTGAATGTGTGATAATTAATATAATTAATAATGTGATGATATAAGATTTGCCATTAAGACATTTATGTACATTAAAACGAACAATACGAAATCCTACAGTTTGACAAGCTTCCAAAACTCCCACTTGTCCTGAACGGAGCACGGGTGACGTCTGGGATGTGGGCGGGGCTGGACGTCCAACTCCACATTCCCATAGGCCGCAGCCAGTACAACTTGGGCAGACGCTAGGCAGTCGCTCCAGAACTGGATCAGAACCGCCCTGAAAAGCCACCTCACTGACAATCTGGAGCCCATCGGCTACCGGTCTGACAATGATCTAGCCTCTGGGAGCAAGGGCCGGATTATTGACACACTTTCCCGTCTTTTGCCGTCTTGCGAAGGCGTTGACGGTGTGCAGCGTTTTTGTCTGATATTTTATTGGCAGCCGTTTCTCCACACAATACACAAACATGGATCATTTTTGGAGGTCAACCAGAACGCTTCCGCGTCTTGTCCCGTTGCCTACAGATTGTGATCCACATGCAGATATGTGTTTATAGAGATGACCTCACTGAGGAAAGGTGCCAAGGGCTTCGATGGCTTCAACTTTGCACAATTATTTTATGTTTTACACCCGATTGTTTCTTCATTTAAATAAAATACATTGGTTGGGTCATAGCGTTGGTGTTGTATTGCTGTTTAAATGTAGGCTATTATATGGCGATTTAAAACATATGTCCAGTAGTTGTTCTCTATGGCCGGAAGTCTGGAATATTAACGGCCATATTGGCCGTCAAAGAAAGGTGTAATCTCTGACCATGGCATGATGTCAGTGCATTGTGGAGTGGACTTACACACTGGAGGAGAGGGGAGATGTTCGTATCCTTCAACAGCACATGAAAAGATGTCTTCAGACCCAATATCGACCCTGTAGGACCTTCCTCGTCTTACAGACTGTCCACTCCTGGTCCAGATGTAGGGACCAGCTAGACCACACATACTGTCGACATTCCAGGTCTGCCAAGGTAGGATGGGTAGGGTCAGGAAAGGACACTTTCACCTGGAGATCTGGGTGTGACAACAAATGACACAAGTTATTTAAATAATAAATAATAATAATAAAAACCTTCAAACACATTTACAAGATATTGAGCAGAGTCATTAGTAATCAAAGTTTACCTGTCACAGATAACTTCACTCCAGGGTCACCAGTATATTTCCCACCTGGTTGGTTTGTTATGAACCGAAACTTGTACTCAGCAGAGTCACTCAGTCTCAGGTCTCTGATCCTCAGGGTACATTTTCCATTACAGCTGTTCCCGGTACAGCTGTATTCAACACGATCTGCATAGTCTGTATCACGTTGCAGATCAACATATTCACCTCCGTCTGTTTTAGTAAACCACAGCGTTTCCTGGACTGTGGTATCTCGGCCATCTTGTTTTTTAGGGTATGTATAGGTGCAGCTGATCTCAACCGTTGATCCTCTTAAAGCACAGACATTACTAGATGTGTAAGTAACTCCCCAGTCACCATTTCCCTGCAGGGCTGGAAAAAACAAACATGTCATTGAGAATGAACAAGACACAGAGGTTCAGCTGATGAAATGATCAGAAGATACATAAAGAGCCAACTCCAGGTGAGTCTATCCCGGGAGGTTTTTGTTTTTATTGGTTATGTTTTTAACAGCGCTGATCTCACAGTAAAACCTCTACATCCAGGGACGGACTGGGACCTGCTTCCGACGGACTGGGACCAAGCACTCGTCCTCTCCCGCCTCGACTACTGCAACTCGCTCCTGGCTGGACTCCCTGCCTCTGCCATCAAGCCTCTGCAGCGCATCCAGACCGCGGCAGCGCGACTCGTGTTCAACCTGCCGAAGTCGTCCCACATGACCCCTCTCTTCCGCGACCTCCAGCGGCTCCCTGTAGCGGCTCGCATCACATTCAAGACGACGGTACCGACCTACAAGGCCGTCAACGGAACCGCCCCGACCCACCTCCGAGCACTAGTCAGACCCCACGCCCCGGCTAGAGCCCTCCGCGCGACTACCTCGGCCGGCCGGCCGGTACCGCCATCCCTGAGAGCGAGCAAAGGTCGCACAGCTAAGTCCCAACTCTTCTCTGTCTTGGCGCCGCTATGGCGGACCGACCTCCCTGCTGTAGTGAGGACCGCAGAGTCAGAGACCACCTGCTTCCGCAAGAGACTCAAGACCACCTGTCTGACCCACTTCCTCTGTCCTGACACACACACACACACGCGACGCAGTTACCACCATTAATGGTTGTAATGATATTGAACTTCACTTAAGAACTTCAATTTTTTAAAATATCCACTCTGAGACTATATTTTATAAGAAACCTAGTGAAAAGCGACGGATGATCTTCATACTTTGAGATTTTTGGTGGATACTATCTCGGCCTGCTTTGTTTTCTGAAGCCTGAGGATTTCCTGGTAGAGAATCTCAGCTCACCATGCCACCCAAGAAGGATCAAAGCAGCAACCAAAGTAATGGAGAGGAGTTGGTGTCGCTCTCACAGGTACGAGATCTAATGAGTCAACAAAGGGATCTGTTTATGCAACTTCTGCAGCAGCAAGAAAGCAACTTCAAGACTGTTGTGGAATTACTTGTAAACAATGTGAACACTCGGATTGATAAATTGACCATGGAGATACAGGAGCTGAGAAGTAGCCTGCAATTCTCCCAGAAGGACATTGAGGATCTAACAAAGAAAAATGGGAAAATTTAATCAGAGAGAACAATTGCTTGTGCTGAAACCAAAATAATGCAGGGTAAATTGACAGAGATGACTGAGAAAGCGGACTACTTGGAGAGTCAAACAAGAAGGAATAACCTTGTAATGGATGGCATTCCTGAGGCCCAGAATGAAAGCTGGAAGGAGACTGAGGACACAGTCAGGTGTGTGATCAATGAGAAACTTCACCTGGACAGTAGTCAGATGGTGATTGAACGTGCACATAGGACTGGCAATTCATCTGGATATTCTGGAAAGAGACCTAGGCCTATCATGATCAAATTCCTCAGATACAAAGATAAAATGGCTGTTCTGGGAAAGGCTAAGGATCTGAAAGGCACCAACATCTATGTGAATGAGGACTATACTGAAGCTGTCAGGCAAAAGCGCAAGGAACTCATTCCAGCCATGAAAGCTGCCAGAGAACGAGGCGACATAGCCTACATCCGACATGACAAGCTTATTGTCCATCCCCCTTCCCAAAAGCATTAGGATCGATCAGAAAGGCAACAAACGGCCAGGAGCAGAAGCTGGAGCCAGGAGCTAGAGCTAAAGACTAGTTCTCTGGTCTCCTTAAATTGAGCTTATATAGATTGAGCTGAACTAAATTGTTTTATGTATAGTAGGCCCATTGATGATAAGCATCTCCTTCCTGTTTCAAATGGTCTTGTTATGGCCCATTTGAATGTCTGCAGCATCAGAAATAAGGTACATGAACTTAATTATCTGATTACAGAAAATACCATTCATATCTTGGCTGTATCGGAGACCCATCTGGATGCTACTGTTCTTGACACAGAGATTTCCATTGAGGGCTATAATATTTTTAGAAGGGACAGGTATAAACATGGGGGTGGCATAGCATTATATATCAGAAATAGCTTTCCGGCAACATTGTGCTCTGACTTTATCTCAGATAGTTTAGAATCTCTATGGGTCAAAGTGCATCTTCCTCACCATAAGCCTGTGCTGATCGGCTGCTGCTATAGACCTCCCGGGACTGATGTGCAATACCTGAATGATTTATGTGTGTTAATTGACAGAGTTACAGATGTGAATGGTGATATTTTTTTACTTGGGGATACGAACATAGACTGGTTTGCGAATCAATGTCCAATGAAACCAAAGAGTGAAAAAAGTATCATTAATCGATGCTTGTAATCTGTCTCAGATGATCTCTCAACCAACCAGAGTCTTTACTAATAGTGCTGGCCATACTTCTGCCACTTGCATAGACCATATTTACACAAATATTCCTGAATGCTGCACTAAACCAGTTTCGCGATCTGTGGGTTTTAGTGACCATAATATTATAGCAATTACCAGGAAAACTAAAATTCCTAAATGTAAGGTCATATATAAAAGGATTTTCAAGAAATTCATTCCGGAAAGTTTTTTGGCAGATGTTGGTCATATTGACTGGACTGATGTGTATGCTGCTGAGGAGCCTGAGACCTCCTTAAATGTATTTATGGAAAGCTTCATGGAGATTGTTGATAAGCATGCCCCTATGAGAAAGTGTATTGTAAAAGCGAGACTAGCTCCATGGCTGAATGAGACTCTAAAGAGCCTCATGAAGGAAAGAGATGAAGCCAAAGCTACATTAGTAAAGTCTGGATTAGTGGAGGACAGATTCAAGTACTGTCAACTGAGAAATCAGGTTACAAAGCTGAATAGATCGATGAAAAAAGAATATTACATGCAAAGAATAAATGCTGTAAAGCATGATGGTAAAGAGCTCTGGAAAACCCTTATGAAATAATGGGAAGACGGACAACTGGCGGGGCTTCCTTTGTGGAATCAGAAGGCATGTTTCTGACCAAACCATCTGACATAGCGAATTATTTTAATGATTTTTTCATAAATAAGGTCTATGTACTAAGGCAGAATATGGACAATACTGATTCTTATTATCTAAAGCTCATAAAAAATAATGTGATGTTAGACAAGAGTTGCACTTTCCAGTTTAATAGTGTGGAGGAGTGGGAAGTAAAGAAGTTGTTGAAGTCCATGCCTGAACACAGCTCAGTGGGTACTGACATGCTGGACAGTAAAGTACTCGGTCTAGCAGCTGACTATGTTTACGGTCCGTTATGTCATATATTAAATGCATGCTTAATGAAAGGTGTTTTTCCCACGATCTGGAAAGAGGGTAAAATTATTCCCTTACCTAAAGATGGCAGACTAGCTCTCACTGGGAGGAACAGTAGACCTATCACTATTCTCCCAGTTCTTAGTAAACTGATGGAGAGAATAGTCCACTCACAAATACAGGAATACTTTGACTGTAACGGCTTGAACACAGATTTCCAACATGCTTATAGACATAACCATTCAACTTGTTCCGCCCTTACAGTAATGACAGATGACTGGCTCAAGGAAATGGATAATTCAAAGATGACTGGTGCAGTATTCATTGATTTTAGTGCGGCATTCGATGTCATAGATCACAATCTACTCATCGGTAAACTAGAATGCTATGGATTTAGTCCAACCGCCATTCAATTTATGAAGAGTTATCTCACAAGTAGGACGCAAAGGGTTTATTACACTGGCAGCTGGTCTCACTCTAAGGTCTTGGACTGCGGGGTCCCGCAAGGGAGCTGCCTGGGACCACTCTTATACGCCATCTTCACAAACGATTTACCATCAGTTTTGTGTAAAGCAACTGTACAAATGTATGCTGATGATTCCACATTGTATTATGCTGCAAAAACTGTCAGTGAACTTGACAATGTTTTATCAGCTGAGTTAAATTTGGTTTCCGATTGGATAAAACGAAATAAGTTGGTAATGAACATCTCGAAAACCAAATCAATTATCTTGGGATCGAGGCATAAACTGTCATCTATACCAAAGATGAATCTGAACTTGTCTGGGGAACCTATAGAGCAGGTAGATAAAGTAAAATTACTGGGCACAATAATAGATAGTCAGCTCTCATGGGCAGAACATATTGATACCATAGTGAAGACGATGGGTTGTGGTATCTCCATGGTGAGGAAATGTCTTTCTTATGTCCCTACACACATCGTGGGACAGGTGGCTAAATCTTTAATTTTATGTCACCTGGATTATTGTGCACCTGTATGGTCATCTGCATCTAAAGGTAAACTAAAGAAATTACAAACTGCCCAGAACAGAGCTGCAAGGTTAGTATTACATTGTCCCATAAGAACAAACACTATCAATATGCACCGTCGACTCTCATGGCTAATGGTAGAGAACAGGCTGGTTTTCAATACAACAACATTTTTCAGAAACACTGTTTGTTCTTCTCACCCATTTTTTTATACAACCAAATGGTCGAGTGTGATCAGGTTAATTCTCATTTGACTAGGTCAGCTGATAATGGCCAGATGATGTTGCCACGCCCAAAATCAAATGCTTTAAAGAGAACAGTTATTTATCGTGCCATCAATCATTGGAATAATTGGCCACTGAATATACGTAAACTGAATAGTAAAGTATCGTTCAAGTACAATCTGAGAATGCACTATTTAAATTTGTGAGTAGGGAATGGACATATTTACTGTATGAATGTAATAATGAATGTAATGCTGTAATTACTTAGGGAATGGACATATTTACTGTATGAATGTAATAATGAATGTAATGCTGTAATAATGTATTCTGAATATCTCTGATGAGGTTTATAATGATGTCTACAATGTTTTACTGCTTTTAGATTATCATTAAGTGATTTTTTTAAATTATTTTTTTTGTCTTTTGTATGTTGGGACCCCAGGAAGACTAGCTCGTCCCACCTTGGTGACAGCTAATGGGGATCTTTTTAACAATAAACAATAAACAATGTCATGTGGTTTATGCACTGGAATTGTTGGCTTGATGCCGTGGTTTGATGATACTAGCTAAGTTGTTACAGCAAAGATTAAAGAAAGTGAAATGGTGGCCGTATTTGATTTAACCAATTGGAGTTTAATAATATAACTGCTTAATTGAATTGAAGGCTGAATTGGGAGCTATTTTTTGACCTACTGGGTGAACCTACTGAACAGTAGTTCTGAAGGCATGGAGTGTGGGTAGTGGGGTAGGGTTAGTAGCTTCCGTCTGATTCGCATGAAGCTTCAGCAGAGAAACATGGTGGACAAAAAAATGTTTGGTTCCAGCTTCTACCAAGGCTTGTGAGCCAATAACAACGTGGTAACACGTGGGTACCTCTGTGTCGTCAGCGATCAAGGTGGCCAGTTAGGTTACTTTTACACGACGACGATCTGAACACAAACCGCAAAAGTGGCATTGCGTTCCCACTTTTTATTTCGCGTTTAGACAAGCGTCTTTGGGTGGAAATCTGCATGCACACGGTGACGCAAAAGTGTGTGAAATTTGATTTAGTATGTATAGATTTGACGTCAACCGCGTAGCGAGGATAGCCAGCGTGAGCAGCTCGGACCACACTTTTGCGTTTTCAACCCTTTAGACGGGGAGCGGTTTTAAGATTTCCACTCTGGAGGGTGGGTTCATTTTTTTGCGTTTTTAAGCCCCAAAAACGCCGTCGCCGTCTAAACGAAAGGCACATCTGATAAAATATTTTGTCGGTTTCACCCGGGAGCGTTGTCGTGTAAAGTGGGCCTTAGTGTGGAAAAATGGCAGTTTGATGGTAACGTTACATGAATCTTGAAAACCCACCGCACAATGTAACCTAAATCTATAGCTAATGTATAGCTACATGTTTCAAAATGAATTCATTACTCTACCATCGAAAGATTCATCACTCGACATGACTGAGTCGGTCTCACCTCCACTCGAAGTGGCGAAACACTTGAGGGGTGGCTGTGTGCATCGAGCAGCGTGTTGTGATGTGAATGCTATGGGAGGGGGAGTGCGACCATCTAGTGGCTGAATGTTATCATAGCAACTTTAACAGTAAAAATATTAACTTTCATAAACTTTGAAACTTGAAATCACTCCTGTCCGTAGTCAGATTGAATTAAATAAGATCCAAATAATGTTTCCTTGATGCCAATTGGAAATGGAGGGCATCTTCAAAGCCCTGGTACGTGGAGAAGTGGCCAGGCAGCTGGAGACACTGAGCATGTTTGGGACTGCGGAAGATCCCGCTCACTGTGTGTTAGCCTCCTACCCACGAGGGGACTTTTAAAGTCGGCCGGCGCCGTCTCAAATTGGTTTGAAAAAATCTTTGTCCTCCCCACTTTCCGGGGGAGCGGTGAAATCCCATGCCTCGAGACCCACCACACGACAACAATCAGGGCCGACTTCACCCCAGATCGATGTTAGGTTTAATTATATGTTTACAAGTCAACCAAGCATTACTTTATTACAACGAGCTGTGTTGTTGTATTTGCAGCTCATGAAGAAGCCCAGCAACAATTCACATCAATTGTGTTGGACAAAACAAAGATACAGCGATGGTAAGCTGCTAAACATTAGCTATTAGGAATAGATGGATGTTGGCTCACCAACTGCCCAACTTCGGAATGCACGTACACCCGCGACAGAGGGTGAGATGAACCAAAAATCATGTCTGATTTACATCTCAACATTAGACAATGTCAACATCTTACCTGGGGTCTTGGCAAACTGGCCAAATCCTTTGATTTAATGTTGATAATTTAAATTAGAGTATTTTTAATGTGTGTGTGTGTGTGTGTTCCACCCATCAATCAATTAGTATGACACACTGACTGAACATATTTCTGAATATTCATACAGTGAGGAGAAGTAACTTGTTCTGTAATGTATTTACATTTGTATGACCATTCACAGTTCAAATATTTCTCACCAATCAACTGTCACAATTTGCGCATTGTGATATAAAAACCGGGATACGGCTCCCTCTGCTGGTGGTCTGTGATAATTCTTGGTTTTCTTTCTGATCAAAAATAATTTTGAATAAAGTCCTTATAGATGTATAGGCTCCCAGAGAAACATGCAACCTGCAGGAGAAACATTAAGCAGCCTTCTGCCTGAACATGGCGAGTCCTCGTCTCCTCTTCAGGTTGATGAGCAGTAGGGCGAGGTTGAGGACATAGGTGGACACACACACCATGCAGAAGTCCTCCAGGACGAAGAATAGGATCGAGGCCAGGTAGAGGGAGCCAACGAGTGACACCCAGGAGGACAGCACCAAGAACATGGCCGCTCTGGCAGACACCGACAGACCTGCAAGGGAGCAGGAGGGAGGAACGCAGACAGACGTGGTCAGATGAAGAAAACATCAAAAGGAACAGGGAAATAAGTAACTGGGATTTCTTCTAATTTACTGTCTGGGATGGAACACACTTGAGTACTTTTACTGTTTAATTGTATATTTGATTTTTATGTTGCAACAGGTCTGCACTTGGGGTGTTACAGCAATCAAACAAAGTATGTAGGTAAAGTGTCCCCTCTGAACAAAGGCCAGGGGCATTTATTGGAAAATGGACCAAATACTTTTTAAGCAAACACAAAACTCAGTCTGACTCACTCATTACACCCTCTCTGAACTACCGTTTAGTAACAGGATCGGACGTTTCTTCTCCATGGCTTCCCCTCTCAACTGATTCTGTCAGGCCTTTTGTCTGCCCCTGGTTGGGCTCATCAAGCCAACATGTTGCAGGTGTGGAGGTTAGGGAATTATGCTACAGTTGGGGCTGTGTCCGAAACCACTCACTACATAGTCCACTATTTAGTGAGTTTGCCATTTTGTAGTGCTGTCTGAATGTATAGTGAGAATTATTATACCCCATATAGTGGACTCATCGTATCCCACAATGCACCGTGAACAGAAATGTACAACCAATGGTCACTAACCAAGCACTACCATCGTGCATTACACTGAAAGAAAAATGGCAGAAGGACGAGAGGAGAGCAGCGCAACATGTCGCACAAATGCGAAAATAATGTTTTAATTATTGTATTATATATAATGTGAATTATATTTTCTTCATTTCGGAAAACATGCTCATTAGTATATGTATTTATCACAATAATGCATGCTGGCATTAGGGCTGCACGATTATGGCTAAAATGATGACCACGATTATTTTGCTCAATATTGTGATCATGATTATTTATCACGATTATTCATCCATTTTGGGGAACTTCTTAACAGAAAACTGCCTATACAATAATTAATTTTATAAACTTATAACTAATTAAACTCAAATGTATAAATCTTTTAATCAAAATAGGACTTTCTTCACTCTTCTTAAAGGGATAGTTCGGGTTTTAAGACACGAAGTTGTATGGGTTCCCTGTCAGCAACGTTGTGCATCAGCACTGACTTACCCCCCGACAGCGTCCTGAGAGGGGGGATCCAGCCGGTTTTTGATGCTGAAGAAAGTAGTCCGGCAAGTTGCTGGGGTCACGAAAGTAAAGTGTTTTTCTTCTCAAAACCATATGTGTTCAAAAGAGTGACATATTTGCACCACAAAAACGTTGTCCAGGAAAAATTAAAACCTCGTTATCACTTGGCACTATTTTTCTCGATTCCTACCACTGCGCGCTACTGACAGCTGAAGGCTGCGCAGGTGGGGTTATTACCGCTGGTTTATTATCTTCCACACTTCCATATCATCACCGGGGCTTCATAGTAATGTGTCCGAGGAGAGCAGCCCTGTCGGACACACACACAGACTGTTACCGCTGTTTTATTATCTTCCACACTTCCATATAACCACCGGGGCTTCATAGTAATGTGTCCGAATAGAGCAGCCCTGTCGGACACGCACTCAGGCTATTACCGCTGTTTTATATTCATCCAACACATCCAGACCATCACCGGGGCTTCATAGTAATGTGTCCGAATAGAGCAGCCATGTCGGGGACACACACAGGCTATTACCGCTGTTTTATATTCATCCAACACATCCAGACCATCACCGGGGCTTCATAGTAGTGTGTCCGAATAGAGCAGCCATGTCGGCCACACACACAGACCGTGTGTCTGTGTTCCTTAACTTTCCAGCACGCGAAAGACAGTGAAACGCCTGCGCAGCCTTCAGCTGTCAGTAGCGCGCAGTGGTAGGAATCGAGAAAAATAGTGCCAAGTGATAACGAGGTTTTAATTTTTCCTGGACAACGTTTTTGTGGTGCAAATATGTCACTCTTTTGAACGCATATGGTTTTGAGAAGAAAAACACTTTACTTTCGTGACCCCAGCAACTTGCCGGACTACTTTCTTCAGCATCAAAAACCGGCTGGATCCCCCCTCTCAGGACGCTGTCGGGGGGTAAGTCAGTGCTGATGCACAACGTTGCTGACAGGGAACCCATACAACTTCGTGTCTTAAAACCCGAACTATCCCTTTAAGGCTACATATAAATTAAATTGTATTAAAAAAGAAGAATGGCACCAAATAAAAAGGATTTATCTGTAACAAGAAGGTCAGTTTTATTACACATGCAGGTTTTGTTCATTTTACGGAAAAAGCCAAGAAACACGAGTGCAGCCGCAGCCACCTTAATAGCTTTAAGCTACATTTTTTTGGAAGGCTTAGCATTGCAGAGCAGCTCAACGAAGGCTACAGAATTGGCATCAGGAAGCACAACGAAGAGGTGACAAAAAACAGACATCCTCTCCAGAATTATAGATTGTGTAAAATTCTGTGGCACATTTGAGTTGGCTTTGTGGTCATGACGAGAGTGAGAGTTCTGATAACCCCGGGATATTCCGTGGCTTGGTTGACTTTGTTGCCTCACTTGACAATGGAAGAGCACCTGGAGAACGCGACTGTGTTCAAGGGGACATCAAAGACGGTCCAGAATGAGCTACTTGACTGTATGCTTTCTGTTGTGTGGGAACAGAACATCAAAGAAGCCCAGAAAAGTGTTTTTTTGTCAATCCAGGCAGATGAGACGATGGACATTAGCACCCAGAACCAACTTGTGCTTGTGCTTCGCCACACTGATGACAGGAACACCGTGCAGGAAAGATTTTTTGAATTCATTCCGCTGAAGTCAGCAAATGCTGAGTCCATTGCTACAGCATTGAGTGAACGTCTTAGTGGAATCCTTCCTGAACAGAAAGGTAAACTCATCTGCCAGGTATATGATGGAGCCAGTGTTATGAGGGGTGCCATTTCAGGTGTTGAGCGAAGAATACAGGATGAGTACCCAAATGCCCACTACATCCACTGCTATGCACATCAACTAAACCTGATAATGCAACAGGCTACCTCTGGCATTTCTATGGTGAGAATTTTCTTTTCTGATCTTGGTGGTTTTTCAAGTTTTTTTTCAAGATCGCCCAAGCAGACCAGTGTCCTTGATGAAGTGATGGCTCACAGATTACCAATATCCAGCAAAGTGAGATGGAACTTTCACAGCCGGGCCGTCAATACTGTGTTTGAGCACAGAGAAGACCTCATTGAATGCTTCAGGAGAATTCGCCTCTTCAAGTGACTTTGATGACAAATCGATCAAAGAAGCAGGAGGTTACCACAGGCTACTAGAGGATTCAGATTTTAATTTTCTCCTTAAACTATTCCATCACATCATGCCACATGTGGACTTTCTCTATGCCAAGCTCCAGAAGAGAAAAATTGATTCTGTTCACATCAATGGATGCATTCAGCAGTTTCAGAAGGACATGCAAAAAACTACTAGTATTATTATTATTATTATTATTATTATTATTATTATTATTATTATTATTATTATCATCAGCCATAAATAGTCATAATAAGACTAATCAAAATAAGTCTTATTCACAGAGATTCGATCAACGCCATGGTGGTGGAACACAGCAGTTGCTCGGACCAGCCGAGGAAGCGCCGGGCTCTCGAGGAAGAAGACCACAGTAGGATTGCTGCAGAGGTGAGTCACTGTTGTAGAAATTAGTTGCTGTAAATGTTTCAGTGCAGTCCTCAAAACATTAGATGTCACCTACATGTTAATGGGTCTTTGTTTTTTTCTGAATATCTGTACATTTTGTAATAGAATTGTGGAAAAAATAACAGAAATTATCAGTGATGTTTGGTTACCTGTGTATTTATTATGATCCCAAGTTTACGCATTTCACTTTCATTTATCATACACAGCTGCCATCTAGTGGCCATTAATAGTAGCTATAAAACAAAAACATTAATTGATTTCTTCTATTATCACAGCAGATTTATGAAGTAGTTTGAAGTAATTAATAATATGTGTATATTACTCATTTGGGTGAAGGCTTTTCACTTACAATAATGACTAACACCGGATTTCCACCGGGGACGTAAGCGCCGCGGAACGGCTGCGTCCTCTGCCCTGCGTCAATTTCCACCGGGCGCGTAACGGCAGCGTAGCGCTGCGAGGCGGCTGGATTCGCGGGATCACGCGAGAACTACAAGACCACGTGAGAATCAGGAGACCACGCGATCATTTGTGGATGTCAAAATAGAACAAACAAATAAAAGGTTACTTTGCCTTTCCGAAGTCGACTTGCAGTTGCTTTGTTTGTCAGAAGTTGATTTGCTGTTGATTTGGTCATTTTTCCTAGATTTGTGTGCTTCTACCATGAGTTGGTAGGCTATATAGTAAATGTTTACTTTTTTGTCTGGTTTAAATTGTGTTTAGTGTTGTTTATTGTTGTTATGTCCTAATGTGTTGTGCTCTAGCCTATAGACGATTTGTGGCCGTGTTCGATCGGGAGGGTGTTTTTATTTTGAAAATTGACCGGATGCTCTATGGCTTTTACTATTTCACTTCCTGCCCGGTCGGTCTGCTCTGTTGAAATTGACGCGGTTCAGCAACGGCTTGCGTCAAAAATAGAACGCTACAGAATGATAGCGATCCTGGGACGCTGCTGAGACGTTCCGCGGCACGCCCGGTGGAAATGCTTTCATTGATTAGAGTGGCAGCGATCAGCAGCGGTGACCGCGGTGCTTACGTCCCCGGTGGAAATTAGCAGTAAGTGTCCTATTTAGAAAGGTAACCGTTGCCTGCAGTAGGCCAATGTAGTTGATGGGACATGTCAAAGTATTTTTCTTAAAATAAAATCTCTCTGTATCGGTCTATGTCTCTGTAGGTATGTGATACCATAATGGGACACACAAAGGAACATTTCGCCTTCACAGACCACCTCATCAGTGCCACCTTGCTGCAGGCCAACAGGTTTGAAGAGTACCATAACTCGTTCCCTGAAGTTGCACTCAACTCCACCTTGAAGGCACATCCAATGCTGAATGGAAGTAAGCTGAGGACGGAGCTGAGTCCCATCTACGGCAAGGATGAATCCAAGTCCTGTGGACCTTTTTCAGTTATTTGTGGACAACAACTTGTCAGACGTATTTTCAGAGACAGTCACACTGCTGAATCACCACACCCATGTCCACTGCAAACCTTCCTCAGGAACACCATGACTCAGGACAGGCTGAATGCCTTAGCCATCCGGTCCATGGAGAAGAAGCTGGTGACTGAGATGGCAGATTTTAACCAGAGAGTGATCAACAAATTTGCGAGCCTGAAAGACAGGAGGGCTAAAGTAGTAGTGGACACTACTGTCTGGTCTCCCTCTTGACTGTATTAATAGTTCAACAGTATCCAAAGTCCCCCCATGATTTTATTGATAATTCAACAATACCCCCTTCCTGTGAGGATGGACACTGGGTTTCAGCGGCCCTCACAACCTCTCTCTCTCTCTCTCTCTCTCTCTCTCTCAATTAATGTAAACGAGTGATTTTGGACGCAGCGCCAGTCTCCACTAGATGTAGACAAATGGAGGGACAATTACTCTACACCTCAGTCCCTTACACAGTTGATACATTTTTTTAGATTTATATTCCATTTTATTTTATTAGTTTCATATTTTATAGTTTCTTTTTGTTATATATAGTGGACCCTTGCCTTTTCACAAGAATGCCACTGTACAGAATGACCCTGTGTTATACTGTGCATTTGATAAATAAAACACTTTGTACTGCACTGCAAGTAAGAGGATTTAGGTTGTTAAACTATTTTATACATTACCAAGAAAATAGTTTTATTTTAAACATGACTGCACCTTGCCGACAATTGGTGATGGCAAATTTTACTTGAAAGTATTTGTAGCATTGTTTCCCACCCCAGGCTGCAGTGTTTGTGGTGAGATTAAATCCTAAACCGGTTTAAGGCAGGCTTATCTATACTTTTTGAGTTCAGGTTGCAAGTTCCATATTTTTCCTTCTAGAATAATCTGGGAGCAGGTTCTCACCGAGGCTGAGCTGGAGCGTGTAGAAGATGATTCCCAGAATACTGTTGGGCTGGTTGAGAACATGGTCTTCAGCCACCAAGAACTGAACTAGCCCGAACCCACGACCCCATCTGGAAGAGAACAACAAAGCAGTTAGGCTACAACTGCTTTCTCCTATGTTGAAGTTGAAGGTTGAAAAAAGTACTTAATAAAGGTATCTGCAAAATGCCTGATGTAAAACTCATGTTAGGATGAAAAATATATTTGGCCTTGTGTAGCTATTGTAATTCATAGGAATCATTGATATCCATCAATCCGAATTTCCCATGTAGGATCCTACCTCTTATTTTAGCGCAAAATTGGTTTTGTGTCTATTGGGGAGTGCATATCTGATTTACTCAACATCCATTGAGCAAATCAATGGCTGGATGTGTGCCCTAATTTACCACAATTGGTGAAATACAGCTAATCGTTTTTGGTGCCAAAAAGGAAATATTTCAAGTCAATAGGCCGACTCTTTTTAAATCTCTGCCATTGAAGAGAAATCAAGTCAGACATCTTGGTGTCGTCAAGAACCACAACTCTGATAGCCACATAGGCGACTTTTACAAACACCGCTTAAAAACATAGCACACACACATTTAAAGGGTTGATGTGGTTTGTGCTGGTTCTCGCCAGGCTACACGGAGCATCATCAGGTTACAGTCCGTTTCAAACCAAGCACGACCACACACACACACCCATCCATACATCCATATATATATATATAAAAAATGATCAACCTCCAGGTGTGCTTAACACAGCTTTTTAAAAACTGTTTGCCACAGCTTTCTATTCAAATGTCTGCAATTTCTAACTTGTCTTTTAGGCATGCCTTTCTATTTTAAATGATTATCCTTTATTGATTGTTCTTAGACATGTCTTCGAATGTAATTCCTACCGAAAGCACTCCACAGTGAGAACAGCAAGAAACAGTGCATTCAAATAAAAATAATAAAACTGCGGGAAAATGGCCTTTAAAACAACATAGGCCACAGCTGATTTCAACATTGGCAAGAAGCGAGCGCGCCTAGCAGGCCTGCAGTACAAAGACTTCACGTCGACAGGTCCGGGTTCAACGTGGCAGTGGGGACACATGAGGTCTTGGACCTGGGGTTGGGGGACCGTGAGATCATACCTGGAGGTGAAGACCTTGGAGCAGCTGACTGATGCTCCCAGGTCGCACATCGCCCGATAGTCTGGGTTTCTCTCTTTCTCCAGCTCCACGTGGAGAGCGTACACTGACAACACGAGTCCAAATATGCACAGAAAGAAACGCGCTTTTCTTTCCCATGTCGGTACTCCACAACTACTACCAGCTGCCGCCATTGCAGTCCGGAGAGGTTACTTTCTGCGCCTTGTCTATTATCGACTATTTCCTGATGGTGGTAACTTGTTGTCACCAGGATGAAGTGATACAACAGCTGGGTGGATTCTTAATCAACTTTCAACTGTTCAACTGCTCAACTGCTTTTCCGTTCAATGTTAAAACCCCTAAAAAATCTACGTGGCGTGTCAAAAGGCGAATAACAACGTTTGATTGGCCGGAGATGGTCTGACCCGCTGCGTTTCATTGGATGGCCGGATCCAGATGTTTCTAGAGTCCAGAGGAGACTGTGTGGGTTGGATGAGATCAGTTCAGGACATTGACCCGTTTACTTATGTCGTTGTCTAAAAATATAGTATAAATATTGTTCAGTAAATATAGTATTAGGGCTATGGCTTGTTATTATTTCGAAAATAGTGTTAGTTAATTAGTTATTATCGTATGTGTATTATAATAATAATAATTATTATTATTGTGATGATAATAATAATAATAATAATAATAATAATAATAATAATAATAATAATAAAGGAAAGAAGAAGAAGCAAAAGAAAAAAACTAGGATTCCTAAGTAATATTTATCTCTAAATCTGTCTATTTATCTTGCCTATTTCGTATCGCTGATTTTGCTTTGTTCTCTCATATTCTGGTAATAAAATAAACACAAACGCGTCCACACAGAGGTCCCGCCCTTCTCTCCTATTGGCCCGTATCTCCGAAGGAAGCGCCCCCGGTTGGCTGCAGATGATGTCACTCCAAACGCAACCCGGAACATTACGAGGAAGTCGCCGTCACTAAAACAAATACCTGCCATGCCTCCACTGGATTAAAACTACACGGGCTGTTATGATCCACACATAAGGGTGAATATACACAATGTGGTATCTATTACGTTGTTTCTGTAGTGTAGAGTGGTGTTTATTGGACCGACGGACACTATCTCAGTCGCTCTACCTTTGTGTAAACCTCGGCTGTTAACCAGGTAACCGCCTACGCCCCTCGTAGAATATTAAGTGGATTATTATTAAAGGTCCATAAAGGGGCTATAATAACTCAACCTGAAGAAGCTATCACAGGTAAATCATGTTTTGTCTTGCTCTGAGGGAGTTTACATTGGCAGAGACCTGGCGTAGTGGCCACTATTATTTGTATTATCTATTATGTATTCAAGGAGAGGCGGCTCTGTTTTATCATGGCTGTCTTGTACTGATCTCAGTCCGTTAGTCAGCTTGTATGTCTTTCTGTCTGACAACACGTATATCTGTCAGCCAGGCTTCCCTGCCTGTCTATCTGCCCATCATCTATCTGCCTGCTTGCCTGTCTGACATTATGTCTGCCTATCTGTCTGTCTGTCACAGTGTCAACTCAAATCCAACTGCCTTAAGTACTGTTATTCTTCCGATGGAGAAGGTGTTTTGATTGATGGTTTTTCCACCTCCCCGCCACTACAGCATGGCGTCACAGGAGCGAGTGGATAGACTGGTTGTGGAACCGGTCCAGGTGGCGGCAGCGGCGCCTGACGGCCAGAGGAGCTCGCGGGGCGGCGCGACGGAGAAGAACCTGGCGCTGCTGAAGGCCCACTCTCTGGACGTGACCTTCGAGGTCGGCGAGGAGTATGACATCATCGAGACCATCGGCACGGGCGCCTATGGCGTTGTGTCGTCTGCTCGGAGACGCGACAACGGTAAGGCTTTTAGTTAATGTGTTGTGCTCTTATTTTGAAAATACAAGAATGCTCTTATTTTGAAATGCAAGAAAAGTCCTAAGGAAATGTAAGCACCAGGAATCATTTGTATTGAGTTTCATCTGCAAGTCTACATACAAGGGCGTAATTAGCGTTTTGAGAGTGGGGGGGGCATATTTAAACGGGGGGTCTGGGGGTCCTCCCCCAGAAAAATTTGAAAGAAGTAGTTGCAATTTCCCGCATTCTGGTGCATTTTACCATGTTTTCAGATTCAAAATGATCTCCCTCTTTCATTGATTTTCCTTGGAGCATGGTCTGCAATTACTGACTACTATTATGTTCTGGTGTAATACACACAGAGATGTATAAAGTAGGCTACTGGAGACCAAGACTTGAGTAGAAGTACAAGTACTATATCAAAAAAGTGACTTGAGTAGAAGTAGAAGTGTTCTTTAAAAACCATACTTAAGTGGTAAGTACTAAAGTATTCAAAATGTTTTGTATTTAAGTATTGCAAGTAGAAGTATTTTAAAATGTACTACTCAAGTACTGAAAGTACAAGTGTTGTGTTATGGCTATATTAACAGGGATACAAACACATGTATGGTCAAAATAGAGAGAGCTAGTTGAAGCACATATTCTGATTAATTCTGATAATTAATTAGTAAGTCATTTAATATTTTGAATGGGTAAAACATTTGATTTTTATGTTTCATTAGGTGTGTTAGTTCAGCTGGCATCACAATCTGATACAGCCAATACTAGAATTGTCTATAGGCCTGTCTCATTTTGTGTGGTTTAACTTATTATGTGGTAGATTTGTCTTATTAATATGTAATTAATAGCACCTTAATATTTGCTGAAAGCCTTTCATGATTCTTGAAATAATAGGTGCAAGTTCAGATATTAATATTGTATGAGCCTATTAAAATGACGCCTGTCTCTTTAAGACACGTCTTCCAGGGCTCTGCTAGCGAACTATCAGCTTGAGCGGCAGTTTTCCGCTTGGTCCTAGTGCTTGACCCGTCTCTGTTCACTATAGCGTAACATTGTTTTTGGACGGTAAAAAGTGCGGGGGACTAAAACGGCCTTTTGAAAAAGTGCGGGGGACATGTCCCCCGTGTCCCCCCCGTAAATTACGTCCGTGTCTACATATGTTATTCCAAAAAACAAACATTGCATTTTGTTTCTTTCCTAGGCCAGCAGGTGGCGATAAAGAAGATTTCCAACGCGTTTGAGGTGCTAACCAACGCCAAGCGCACCCTGAGAGAGCTGAAGATCCTTAAACATTTCAAACACGACAACATCATCGCCATCAAAGACATCCTGCAGCCCAATCTGCCGCATTCTGCCTTCAAATCTGTGTATGTATTCAATTTCTACTCCATTCTCTACTCCATTTCTCCCACTATAATAGCCCCGAACAGAATGGGGTCAGGATATTCCAGTGGTTAGGGTGTTTGACTCCTAGCCAATCGTTTTGGGTTCGATGTCCACCAATGTCCACAGCCTGTAGGCTTCCTTGAGCAAGATGCCCTAACATTACCTGCTCCATAATGACATCTGAATGAATGCACTGCACGTCGTGAATAAAAGTGTCTGCTAAATAGCAAAAAACATTCAGCTTACTAGTACCAAAGGCTAGCATGTTCAGGAGGCTAGCATGTTCACCAAGCTGACATAGAACATAATGCCAATGCACTAACAGGAATACATATTTCATCATCCTATTATTCATTCATCAGGAACCACTGATTCCACTGGGTGTTCATTGGTATCTTTTCCTTTCTCATCACTGTGTATTTAGCTACGTGGTGTTGGACCTGATGGAGAGCGACCTCCACCAGATCATCCACTCCGGCCAGCCCCTGACTCCCGAACACACGCGCTACTTCCTTTACCAGCTGCTTCGCGGCCTCAAATACGTGCACTCGGCCAATGTCATCCACCGTGACCTAAAGCCCTCCAATTTGCTCGTCAATGAGAACTGCGAGCTGAAGATCGGGGACTTTGGCATGGCACGGGGTCTGAGCTCTCACCCCGAGGAGTCCCACTCCTTCATGACGGAGTACGTGGCAACCCGCTGGTACCGCGCGCCAGAACTCATGCTCTCACTGCACCACTACAGCCTGGCCATTGATTTATGGTCAGTGGGCTGCATCTTTGCAGAGATGCTGGGTCGCAAGCAGCTGTTTCCAGGGAAACACTACGTCCACCAGCTCCTGCTCATCCTGTCTGTGCTGGGGACGCCACCGCAGGGTCTGATTGGTGCCATCGGCGGAGAGCGGGTTCGCTCCTACATCCAGAGTCTTCCGTCACGGGCCCCGGTGCCCCTGACCAAGCTGTACCCACAGGCGGAGCCAGAGGCATTGGACCTTCTGGGCTCCATGCTTCGGTTCGACCCGCGAGAGCGAATCAGCGTGACGCAAGCGCTGGAACACCAGTACCTGTCCAAGTACCACGACCAGGATGACGAGCCCATCTGCGTGCCAGCGTTCAACTTTGAGTTCGACAAGATCCCAATGAACAAGGATCAGATCAAAGAGTCAATCCTGATGGAGATCCAGGACTTCCACAGGAAGAAACAGGGGAACCGACAGAGGTTGCAGTTCAGGCCCCCGGCCAGGGTCAACAGTGGAGGAGGTGGTGGAGGAGGAGGTGGGGGAGGAGGTGGGGGAGGAGCTGGGCAGAGCGGTAATCAGTGTATCGCAGCGACCTCATCATTGACCCTGACAGGTTCCTCCCTGGCTTCGTTGGCGCGACTCTCCCAGAGTGCGCGGCAAGTGATGGACGATGATCCCAGGCGGCTACAGCAGGACGGTAGGAACCAATCACACCAAACCTCTCTGGTCCAGGACCAGCTGCCTCCCCTGACCAAGTCCCTGGCCTGTCCAGTGGACGTGGACATGCCCAGTGCCAACTCAGACGGTGGACAGACGGAGACCATAGACCTGACCTCACCCGTCTGCACCCAGGACGCCCCTCCAGACGCCATGGGTGAGTTCTCAAAGCAGCAGGAGGAGGAGGAGGTGCTAGGAGACACCCAGGCTCCTCCTCCACAGGAGAACCAGGGCATGATCCAACCCCCTTCTTCTTCTGCGCCTTCCACCACACCGTCGACCCAGACCGCCGCTGTCCCGGCTCTCTCTCTCTCCAAGGCCCAGGTCCAGTCTCTCTCTCATTCTCTCTCCCAGTCTCTGGCCAAGACGGACCGGCCCCCATTGGGAGAGGGTCCTCGGAAGGATGGAGCAATTTCTGAGGACACCAAAGCTGCGCTGAAGGCTGCCTTGCTGAAGTCAGCCCTCAGGAACAAAGCCAGGAGCGGTAAGTGGAGTCTGTAAAAGAGTGACACTAAGGTTATATTTTAAACGTACTGGGTCCAAAAGTAACACCTGCCACCAGCCAATGACTTACTGCAGCTATTACTTTTAGTTAAGCATTATTTAAGTGAAATTTGGTCTCAGAATGAAACCCATCTACCCAATAAACCCAGGGATTCTGTCTCTCAAAATTGACTAACTAAATGGACCATAATTATTCAATATAACTAGTGATAACTAATAATTAGATAAACCAGTGACAACTAGCATTAACTAATGGCAATTAGCAGCAACCAGGGTTAACTCGTGGCACCTGCCAGAAATAGTGATAACTAGCATTAACTAACGGTAGTGCTAACTAGCGTTTACTAGCCCTAACTTGCATTCAAAAATGTTTAGCTATAGCTTGTTGACATTAGCTGTAACTAGTAGTAAGTAGCCGTAACTGACAGTAACTAGTTATAACTACCTTTAAGTAGCAGTGGTAAGCATCGAATGTTTTGCTTCCAGATGGAGGATGCTCGGTGCTGGGCGTTGATGGCTCAACAGGAGGTGCGCTGTCCTCCTCCTCCTCCTCCTCCTCTCTCATCTCCCTACAGGAGTCCCGCCGGCCCGTCACCGCCCAGGAGCGCCAGCGGGAGAGGGAAGAGAAAAGGAGGAAGAGGCAGGAGCGAGCCAGGGAACGTGAGAGGAAGATGAAGGAGAAGGAGAGAAGAGAGGGTCGGCACGGGGACTCCCTGGGTGGCGTCCTCCTGAGCGACAATGACAAGAGCCTATTGGAGCGTTGGAAAAAGATGATGGACTGCTCCGGGGACAAACCGGGTTTGTCACCGGAGCCATCCATCAACTGGCACCAAGGGGGTTTTAAAAAGGCAGACCAGGAGAAAGTCCGCCTGCAGGAGCAAGTACTAAAGCCCCAGTTGGTCTTCCAGCATGCAGGGCCTCCGGTTACCCTCCTCTTCCCCCCCAACCACAGCAAACTGGCCCAGCCTGCAACCGCACCGCCTCCATTGGCTGCAGAGATCGCTGTCGTTGTCAACGGTGTGGTCAAAGGAGGTGCAGAAGAGCCACCATCACTAGTGGAGGAGGAGGTGATGGGAGGTGGAGGCGGGCTGAGCTGCCTGGGGAGGTGGAGCAGCCAGCCACCGGCAGCTAGTGGCAATGCCCACACCCCACCTCCTCCAGGCCTCCTCCAGCAGCCCCTTCCCCAGGCTGCTCCTCCTCTCGGACCCCCATCGCTTCTCAACCCCCACCTCCTCCCCCTGGACAGATTTCTAAACAAGGCCCCAAGTGGCAGGGACGCCATGGTCCTCCAGAACAGCCTCCCTCACTTTCTTCGCCATGTGGCCCAGCCCTCAGCTGTGGCAGCAGGGCTCCTGGAGAAGCTGGCTTCTTCCCAGGAAGACAAGCTTGGCTCTCAGACGGATGGCTCCCTGGGCCCCGGCCCTGGCCCTAGCCTGTGCCCCAGCCTGGGCTTCAGTAGCATGGGGCAGAGTGGTCCCTGCGTTGCTCTGGACATCCACACAGTCACACTGCAGCTTTCCAAATCCCAGGTGGGTGTTGTCGGATGGTGCTGTGCGTTACGGAGCCTATCTTAGCAGACCTAGCTCACAAAGCTTACCTTGTAGAGAATGAAAAGCTATGTGATCTTAGCGGACCTAGCTCACTTAGCATCTCATTCTCTGCAAGGTGGAGGATGTATGGTTTGCGTAGGTTAGCATAGTGGACATAGCTCTCTTAGCTATTAGTGCTCTGCAAGGTGGAGGAGCTAGCTCAATTACCTTAGCGTAACATAGCAGGCCTAGCTCACCTTAGCTTTGGTTCTCTGCCAGGTGGAGGACGTATTGCCACCTGTCTTTTCGGTGACCCCTAAAGGCAGCGGTGCTGGCTACGGCGTGGGCTTTGACCTGGACGACCTGCTTAGCCAGTCGCTCACCGACCTGCAGCACTCGGACCCCAGAGACAGGTGAGGTTTGGGTATGCAAGGGGGGAGTATGGAGGATCAAACAGGAGGGGCCTTACAGGTGAGGAATGTAAGATGAGATCAGGGGCCGTATTCACAAAGGATCTTAGCGCTAAAAGTAGCTCCTAACTGGCGAATTTAGGAGAAACTCCTAAAAATAATGGGCGTGTCAGTCTTAAATTTAGGACTCCTAATTTTTTTCACTAAGAGCAATTCACAAAGTATTTTAGGCCTAAAAGTAACACCTAAGTCTAGGAGAGCCTAAAAGTCCTCGAGAGGACTCCTAACTCACTAAGACCTATTCACAAAGAATCGGGAAATGACTGCGAGACGAAATGTTTTGGAGACAGTGGAAGACTGTGAATTGATCAAGAGATATAGGCTAAATCGTGAGGGTATAAAACTTGTTGTGGAATTAGTGCGGGATGCAATAACATCCCCGACTAACAGGAATAACACGATTAGGAAATAAAATGTTTGGCAACGATATTTAGCAACAGGGAAAATGCAACTTTGCAATGCCGACGATTTAGGAATATCGCAACCATCAGTCAGCCATAAACCGAACCATCAACGCGCTCTGTAGACCACATATCAATTCAATTAAATTCAAACTTTATTAAGGACACATCTCATGAAAGGTCCATAACACCAACACAACACAATAATAATAAAATAATAAAAATAGAATAAAAAATACACACACACACACACACACACACACACACACACACACACACACACACACACACATATATATATATATATATATATATATATATATATATATATATATATATATATATATATATATATATATATGTAGGCTAAATATACACACACACACACACACACACACACACACAATTCCACAATGATCATATATTTACATACAGGCTAGAAGAGCTGACAGAGCTCAGTTCAAAGTTGGTTAAGGCTGAAATAATACCATTAATATCATCCAACAGTTTATTCGGTTTCCTTTGGACAATCAACAACTACACAGGATCAAAGCCAACTTCATGGCATGCAGGTATGCCGGTGTGGTCGGTGCTGTTGACGGGACGCACATACAAATAATTGCGCCATCAAAAGATGAGGACGTGTTCGTCAATAGAAAGAAAGTACATTCCATCAACACGCAGATTGCTTTTGATGCAACTTTTAACATTCTTGATGTTGCGAAGTGGCCTGCAGGGTCTACCCATGATTCGCGTATTTTAATGGGGAGCGGTCTGAGGCGTGAGGCGCCATGTACCAGTTGGGTGTCACTTGCTGGGTGACAGTGGCTGTCCCTGCAAGACGTCTTGACACTATCTCAGTCCACAACCGGGAGCACAGTTAAAGTATAACATGCAAGTGATTACGCAGATTACGATTAGTCCTATGCGTAAAAAACATCGTATTAGCTCTTTGTCGCCTTTTATTTGTTGAATCCATATTTATTATTGTTTGCCGTGTTCCTCCATATATGTTAGGGCACACAAAAATACACGAAATCTTGTGGAGAGAGGATGTGATCACAGTGATCACTGTATGCGCCATTCTCCACAACCGGTATGGGCTTTTATTAAAAGTGTTGAATAGTGGAGATATGCTCATTGAATAATAGTTTGCAGGGTGCTTTTAATTGCCTCCTTGAATTAATGCAATTTACGTATTTTTATTGTTTTTATTGTTTATCTCTCTTTCTCTTTAACGTGCATATAGGCTACAACGTCATTATCGTGGTCTGCACAAACTTGTCATCATGCGTGTATTCTGCTAACTGCACTGTCCATAACTATTTGATAGGGATGTCTAGCCGAGGCTATTTCCTTGTTCTTCGGTGATTCAGTGGGCTCGTTTCCACAGAGACCGCCTGCTCTGAACAACCAATCACCGCACTGACCGCTTCCAAACTCGTGCACGAGAATCGACGTAATCCATAGCAACGGCGCGTCACTCTTAGTTCACTCTTAGTGATTTATCCTTAGTATGAGTAGGTCTCAGCGGCTTTGTGAATAACTTTTAAGAAAAAACTCCTACGTAAAATGTTTTAGCGCGAGTTAGGAGCACTCCTAGCGGTAAGATAAAATGCTTTGTGAATACGGCCCCAGGTGTGTTGGAGGTGGGATATGCAATATATAATTTTACCCATTTGTGGGCAGGATTTGTTTACTTTGACTTTTATGGTGTGGATTTATTTACTTATTTATCTTTAAGAAAAGGATATTCATTCCCATTTAAACATTTAAACTTTGTTTTCTGCCGTCAGTTATGACTCCGGCCCCCTTTCAGCCTCTCTGCTCTCCGATTGGCTGGAAGTCCACAGTATGACCCCTGCGGACCTTGAGTCACTGCAGCAGGAGCTACAGCTGGGATCTCCCATGAGCCTCTCTGATTCCATCCCTCCTGACGCCTAACTTCACCCAACACCTACATTTCTACCTTTTCAAGGAATTTCTAGCATGACGGTATTATAATCAGCACAGATAAAACAAAACTACCAGCAGTGTTTAATAAGGTAGCAGTGAATCTTTCTACTTATCAGTTTTTCTTTTAATAAAATCAAACGCCAGTACCTGTGTGTCAGTTCTTACTTGTATTTTTACATCTTACATTGTTGAGCAATAAAATAAATACTTGCTGTCCAATCTATTAGCATTAAAACGAAGGAATAACATCACCTGCCTCAACACGACCAAAATAGTGAAGACATCTGCTTTAATAAGAAACATTTTATTTCACATATTTGTATTTTAATTGTACATTATATAATAAAGATAACTATCTACATCATGATCTGTATACACTTTTACATAAAAATAAAAAAAACTAGAATCAAAACGGATTTAAAACTAGATCACATTCGGCTGGTCAAAATGCCTTCGAGGTTGCACCTGTTCCGCAGTACAACCCACACCGTGTCGTATCATAACCCCCGAAATCAACAACAGGACAGTAAATCTAATATGAACCGCAGAAAGGCAAGTCTCCGTTTCCTAACAGGGCTGCCTCCTCTTCCAGAGGTTCCGGAAGGTCCTCAGGGTAGCAGGAGCTGGCCGCAGAGCAGCAGGCAGAGCACCGCGGTCGGCCCCCAGGCCCGGCTCGGGGCGGCCCGGCCGTACAGGCGGATCCCCGATACCGTGTCGCGGATCAGGTCGGAGAACATGGACACCTTCGCATAGACGCCCGGCCGGTTCTCTGCGCCGCAGCCCAAACCGAAGCTCACCACTCCGGCCTGGACCCATGTCCCGTTCACCATGGGACACACCAGGGGACCCCCGGAGTCGCCCTGGAAACACACACACACACACACACACACACACACACACACACACACACACACACACACACACACACACACACACACACACACACACACACACACACACACACACACACACACACACAGTGGGGCAGGATAGTCTAGTCGTCAGGGTGTTTACTAAGCTCGCGAGGTGTGACGAGCGAGAAGCAACAGTTTCCTCGATGCTCCTAAAGAGGTTAGCTAGATACTGCTATAGCATCGGTTATATCTGGACTTGACGGTATTTCTTCATTGAAGGAAGAGCAAACTACAGCTCTGAAGGAAAAGATATTTCGTTTCCATACGGTTCGTTGATCTGATTGGTTGAAGTGAGCCCGCGACAGATGGTTCATCCAATCACCTGCCAAGTATTTTTTGAAAGTGCCTGCCCTTTTCTAAACCGTTGCCACGGACGACCAGATGGTAATAAACCAACTGCTGCGTCAGGTTAGGCGTTTACTCCCAGTTGAAAGGTCGCTAATTAATGTATCTAAAAAAAAACTTAACTTAGAGTCGCTTTAGATAAAAATGTGTTGACTAAATAGTAAAATCTTCCTGTTATAGAGCGTGGATACACAACCCGAGCCCGTCGGGAAATATTTCAGGCGGTAAATATTCATGTAGTGGCCTAGATGGAGGACATCAAACTACCACCGAAGACCATGCAGGGAAATCAACAGTATGGAGGTATTTTGAGTCGTTAATACAGATAATGAAGCCGTAAATTATGTAAAATGTAAAACGTGTGGCCAATCGTCAATGGTAAGACTCAAATTGTATTATATTTATAAATGCTGATGACATTTCCTCATGTGACTTTGTGTGTGTTAAAACAATCTAGCGACAGCCTATATAAAACAATGTCATTTACAGTGCTCATGGGCTGCAGTCGTTGTGGAGCTTATATTGTTTACACATCTGTGTTGGCCGTATTTGCCATGTTTTATTCTGCTGTTGAGTCTGAACAAGTGGCAGGTATTTCATTTAAGCAGCTTAATAATGCTTGTTGCACCCGCCGCGATGTGTACCGTCTGCCCACATGTGCATTGTGCAACCATGGTAACTCGTGCATGACACGGTAACAAACTCAGTGCTTCAGCTGACATTAGCTGTGTTGGGCCCAGGTCTGGTGCGACAGAAAAGTCTGGATGCCTGTTCGGTTCGGACTTAGTAACTACGCACTGGTTCGGACAGATACTCTTGTCCGGTACACCACACTAAACTAAAATAAATGAAAAGGTTAAACTTTAACTACGCCAAGATGTGATCCAACATCATTTTCAGCACTTGACAAACTAACCCTCGAGGGTCACTCACAACCACCTGTGGATTCAACGGATAAATACAAAAATATGTGTTAGTTAAGATGTACATGTTCCCATTCATACTGTGACATGGACGTAACATCATCCATTGATTTACACACGACTGCTATGAGGGTGTAGATTTGCCTTTTTGCGTCGCCATTTTGTTGAGAATTTAGCAACCAGCAAGGCAAACAATCCATCCAATCCAAATATGGATTGTTTGCCTTGCTGGTTGCTAAAATCTATTTTGGGCATAAACTCGCACCGGTATATGCCCAAAACTCATCAATCCTTAATAACTAACTAAATACAATTATCAACCAGGACCTTGCAAAATACATAGGCCTAATATGAAGATGAACTAGCCACTGAGAACCTAACCTGCAACTTGGTTCCCTTTAAATGTAAGAAACATTCAGCACCCAACACACAGCACGTAAAATACACTCACGAACCAGCAGAGGGCAGCACTGACCTCCAAACCAACCAACAACTTCCTCTTGTTAATAATTCAAATGCATTTTAAAATAAGTCTTGAAAACATTCTTAGTAGTTGATATATAGATGCATCATGTTGAGATCCTATCTCATGTTTATAGCACCTTGTGGTTTTAGTGAACCTGCTATCACACACTTGAAGAATCTTGACAGTAGAGTATGTATCAGGTGCGTCAACAACGTGAACCCATAACAAAGGTCAAATAATATTACAGAAATATTACAGAAATATCACACACACACACACACACCTGGCAGGAGTCTCTGCCTCCCTCTGGATAGCCAGCGCATATCATGTCAGACAGGATGTCCACCGGGTCAGCCAGGTCCAGATTGTACAGCCGCTGACAGGAAGTCGAGGAGATAATGGGCACCTCCACTTCCTGTAGTGTCCCGACACCAGTAAGGGAAACTGAGGGGGTCAATAAAAGTTGGTTTGCATACATAAACTCCGTGTACAGTAGTATAATTGTATAATTGCAATTTTAGTCATAGTCGTATAAGGAAAATGCAGATTTTGGCATTGTTTTTGCTTTTCATTGTTTGAATCAAGAAGATGAAAAGCAGTATTGCGACCCTTTTTGCTTTTCACTTCTCAAACAAAATAATGAAATAAGCGTGAGACCTCATTGGGCGTGGCTTGGAGTCGTGGGACGGTTGGTTACGGCTGTCAACGAGTCTAGCGGTGGACTCAATGCAAAGTGGCGTCAACGTAACTTATACAAAACATTGGTTGAAAGACAGCGAGTTCAAACATTATCTCACCGTCAAATTCTACTTCATGGGGCCATGCAAATCGCAATAGTTTACCGACTGTAGCTAGTTGTTCAGTGTGTATATTATCAGACTTGCTAACGTCAGCCAGCTAGTTAGTTGTTCTATCACTATCAACTATTTAATGTACAAGTAAAACATAAAACATAACATTATATAATATTTCATAATGTCTTACTCTCCTCACCTCTGAGCCAACAATAAGGTAAAAGAACAAGCAATTCATGATCATCTTTTCAAAGAAAAGGTTGCATGTGGTCTAGGATCTGAATCAGGGTCCGGCATGCATTACCCTGGTCTCGGATGTTCCCCCAGCCCGTCACCATGCAGCCCAGCCCCCCTGGGAACAGCACCCCAGAGTCCGGGATGCAGACAGGGTGGGCGTAGTCCGACCATATGACTGGTTTGGCGAGTTCCACCAGCGCCAGGTCGTTCCCTCGCTGCGGCTCCACGTACGATGCCGGTACCACCACACGCCGGATGGTGTGCGACGTTTCGTACAGGTTCAGTCCGTTAAGGCGTTGACGCCCAGCGTAGATTATGTAGGACTCCAAGTCTAACACGCTTGTGTTGGGGGGGGGGGGGGGGTGAAGAGAGGACCATAGATTAACCTGATTGGCCAACTAGTGTTTAAAGCATGTTTGAGCACCTTGAAAAGCGCTATATAAATTGAATGTATTATTATTATTATTTTTTTGAATGTAATCAAAAAAAATCTGTCCATGAAGAAAAAAAAGCTTTCAGCAAATATCTTTGTTTATTATTTTGAGAGCGAATTGCCCAACAATTACTACATTTTGATTATATATTGTATTGGTAACTGTGGTATAATCGCAATATTAGACATGTGATTTACCCTCATAATTGGCAATATTGGAAATAATATTGCTTAATTAAAACCCATCCTCGCTCTTTGTGTGTGTGTCATTCTATAAAACCCCCTGCCCTTAGAGTGGAACAGAAACAAAATAAGTTAGTGAAGTGAAGGTCAATGTACGTATGTGTGTCCAGTTTTACTGTGGTACGATGCCCCAACCATGTACATAGTCAACAGTGAAGTAATGTTTTTAACAAATTAACTCTTTCACTGTTAGGGCACAGCCATCATGGATTTACACATTACACGATTACAACACGACAGTCCTTTGTCTGCATCACCTTTCAAAATTGTAATCCAGAATCAAATCCTATTCAATAACTTTCCAACTCGTATGTGAGAAATCAATCATGTTAGACAACAGGGATGGCTGCGGTGATGAGGACTCAGGGATGAGGAGTCTGGGATGAGGAGTCTGAGATGAGGAGTCTGAGATGAGGAGTCAGATTGGGTGAGAGGAGTCAGGGATGAGGAGTCAGATTGGGTGAGAGGAGTCAGGGATGAGGAGTCGGGGATGATTTTAAACTGCTTTGGCAATGCAAATGTTTTCCACACCAATAGCTGTAGGTTGAATTAATTGAGGTTGAGGGATAAGGAGTCTGGGTTATAGGAGTATACGGATGTGAGGGAACACACTCTTACTTGGGGAAGCAGTGTGCAGCAGAGAGAACCCAGGACTCCGATATTAGTGAACCTCCACATACATGGCCAGCAGAACTTGTCTGGAGAGTGAGAGAGAGTGAGAGTAGTAACCCACTTTAGCGATGCAAATGTTTATTTTTCTTATGCAAGTAAAGTTCCTTTGAATGAAAAAACAGGAGAACATACATGAACCAGAGAGAGGGACACAGACACACACACAGTTACTCTCTCGGTGTACACATGCTACGCACAAAACAAACAGAGTGAATGGTAGAAAAGGATGAACGAGTGGTTGTGTTTCCTAGAGAAGGTAATGGCTGCGGCCCGCAGGAAGGCAGAATTGGACGTTGTCCAGCCCCGCCCACATCCATGACATCACCCACAATATAAATGTACGATTCCGACGCAGCTGTAGGCGGTGAGCTTAATGAATAGATGTTGTGCTCTCGTCCACAGTGAGAGGGTCCATGGTCAAGCGAGATGACCAAGAGGACAGTGGAGCTATTCGTTATCCCGATTGTGTCTTGTAAATATATATTTGTGTGCGTGGCGCACCGAGAAACCAGAAGCACGGCTTCGGCACCCGGTGTCGGCCGTCTAACGCCCAACTTCCACTGGATTTGATGCGGGAGCATTGCATCTGCCGCGGGGCTTCAGGTCCCACCGGGAGTGTGTCAGCAGCAGAGTGCTGCAAGGCGGCTGGATTTGCGAGATCACACGAGAACTACAAGACCACACGACAATTTGTGGATTTAAAAAGTAGGGTTGGGAAAATGAAAGATTTTCTCTAAACGATTAGTAGTTCCCACAAGTACTTGTGCATGCGCCCATGCGTCATCGCACGGCAGACCCGTCTGTCTAAAATGTGATAACAGAGCAGAGATAGAATTCTCCATCTGCACTTTACAGCACTATTAATATCCATGTCCTAGTGCTGGTAATAAAAAAATAATAATCCAGTGTGGAATGATTTAATTTCCAAATTCCAAATGCGTTTCACTACTTTTGACTCTCGCTCACGGTTTGTTTACGTCCAAAATGTCAAAATAGCTTAACCATACAAGGCTTTTCTTTTTGCTAGGTTCTGACATTGTCTTCATTTGAGTGTCGAAAGCTTTTTTGCACGTTACCATGGTGATGAATGCAACAATGATGTAGTTACAGTATCATTCTTTATTTAATATTTAATTTATAATTTGCTAATTAGGATGTTAATGAACACTGTAGAATTTCGTGGAATCTAGTGGAACAGACTTAGCAGAAACTGAATATAATATTCATAAGTATGTTTTCATTAGTGTATAATGACCTGAAAATAATAATCGTGTTTTCGTTCGCTTAGAAAGAGCCGTTTATATCTACATGGGGAGCAAGTCGCCTTCCACGGGCCACCATGTTGCACCACCATGTTTGTACAGTAGCCCAGAATGGACAAATGGCTCTACAGAAATAAAGCCTTCGCCGCTGCATATTGTCGTTGAGACTAAAATAGGTTTGTTCGCCAATGTTTAGTAGCTGGCCCGGGGAAGTCCCAACATCAAAACTGAAAATGACATTTATAGTAGCATGGCGCTACTGTGGTGGTGTATTAAAATAATCTCAATAGCAGTTTATCTAGTTTGAAAGTGTTTGTTTTTTTAAGTTAAAGGTCTTGGATATTCAACAGATATTCACGCTCTGAATTAGCGATGTGACATGGTAAACTAAAGACGTGATCACCGGTATGAGTCCCGTGTGTCTAGCGGTGTCTCCCTGCCCAGGAGACGGGGCTTCCTAGTGTAACCGTCGGGCAGCAGCACTCCTCTACAGAGCCATCGTTTGGTCAATATTTCTACACAATAGGCAAATTACCCTGCTTTAAACAATAGCCTAACTAAAGTGCAATTAAACCGGATACGTCTCACGTTACAAAATGTTCAGAATGGATATAACATTAAAACTTCTAAACATGGCTGTTTAGAAGTGTACCCTGCTAGCTCTACAACAGGAAAAGGCAGGT
Organism: Merluccius polli; assembly: GCA_030340625.1. Classification (NCBI taxonomy): domain Eukaryota; kingdom Metazoa; phylum Chordata; class Actinopteri; order Gadiformes; family Merlucciidae; genus Merluccius; species Merluccius polli. The sequence continues at coordinate 73,980 of JAOPHQ010004886.1, forward strand.
AAAAAACTGCGTGGCCAGTGGAGCTCCAGTGTGAATGTAACGCACATGTAGCTGGCTATTTAAATGTGTACATTGGTGAAACTATCGCAGACTTAAACAAAAACAAAAACAGTTGGTTGTAATCTACAACCTCACTGCTAGATGCCATACATTTTACACAGTGTACCTTTAACTGTTAACCCACAATATATTTTTTGACCGATTAACAGTTAAATGTTAAACAACAACCAATAAAATAAATCCTCACATTCTGTTTTTGCTGAAGATGCACATGTACAAATAAAGGGCTGGCCCCAAATATTCAAATAATCATAGTATCATTCATTAGTTTTGTATTCGAACATTATGACATTACTCTAAAACTTTTGGTTGTAGTTTAGTACACTGTCATAATTTGTTGACTTTACTTTGTTTGCCTTTAAGAGTGCTGTTATGACCTTAGGGGTCATAATGATCGTTCAGTACTGTCTGTGTTGTTACTCCTCCCTGTCAGTGGGGGGAGCTGTGTCGTGTGTCGATGTGTGTCCCATCCAGGTGGAGGCTGCTGATTGGTGGGAGTCCCAAATGGCACCTTTAAAAGTGGAGCTGGCAGCACTCTCCCCCTCTCGTCCGCTCTCTCTCCCGCCGTCTCTATCTGTCAACATTTGTTCTGTGAATGAGATTGTGTATCTCATATTTTGTAAATATTGTAAATACCTTGTTCAGTTCTTTTTTAATGGTAGAGGTGAGTAGCCTTTTTCTTTGTGACACATTTTCTTCTGTTTTTGGTTAGGGAGTTGGGTAAGAACCCTGTTCTTCTGTTGACTTTTGTTTGATTAGGAAAGTAAGACTTAAAACCCAGCTTGTTTTGTTTATTATTTTTGGACTGTGATCAATGTGTTTTGGTGATTTGTTCTTTAATGAGGAGACGCGAGAGAGATCCCTATGTTATAACTCGGTATCCCCTAGGCCGGGGCATAACAGTGCCGTTACCTTTAATCAGCGAGGGTGTCAGTGATAACGTACTTTTAATAAGGCGCTCTGTTATTATCTTTTATCCATATACGTCCAGGCTTTTAGTAAGTAGCAGCTTCGCCTTTTTGCTCTCAACGGAGATGTTTGTCGAGTAGTAATCCCCACACTCACTAGTACATTGTACCACCAGAAACGCCAAGACCGACGGAGCTGTCAAGATTTGTTGTCACTGCGAGCACTTTATGTAAGGATAATCCACGACAAGGTGTGCATGTATCGAAAAATAATGCACACCGCGGGGGCTAAGAACCCCCAGACGTGAAGTGGAGTGCATTATTTTTCGATACATGCACACCTTGGATTGGATTATCCCACTTATACCATGGCCATTTACGAATCGTTAAAAATATAAGGTGTTGATTCATACTTTGGGGTAATTCTGTCTCCAAATTACAACTTTTAGCTCACACTACATTTTGTGTTCCGGGAAACAAACGGCAAATGACTGGAGAAATATATGGGTCTGACTAATGCCTGGAACGCAATCAGTTAACATGAGATTCATATGGAATGCGGACGTAAAGACGATCTTAGTAACAACCTGGCAACGTTACCCTATTACTCCGGTAAATAGAGAGAATCTTAGTAACAACCTGGCAACGTTACCGTATTACTCCAGTAAATAGCGACGATCTTAGTGACGACATGGCAACGTTACCTTATTACTCCAGTAAATAGAGACGACCTTAGTAACGACATGGCAACGTTATCTTATTACTCCAGTAAATAGAGACGATCTTAGTAACGACATGGCAACGTTACCTTATTACTCCAGTAAATAGAGACGACCTTAGTAATGACATGACAACGGGGAAGCTTCCTAAATGTAGTCCCGTCCCGAGTCCGGTTCAAGTTGACAGTTATTAACGTTTGGTTTAGCGCATTAATTGTTAGACCGGTGATAAGGCTGCTTATGTTACGATCACGTCATAGCCGTGCATGTTATCGAAAAATAACGCACACCTCTCCAGCCAATCAGAACCGAGTATTTATCCGGGCCATGGTATAAACATACATATATATATATATATATATATATATATATATATATATATATATTAAGGCTGTCAAAGTTAACGCGTTATTAACGAGTTAACGCAACATGTTTTTAACGGCACTAATGTTTTTAACGCGCGATTAACGCTGTGACATTTGAACCTCGGGCCACTCCGTAGCTCGGGAAATCAGGAAGCAATGCACACGAGGTCGATGCCGCAAACAAACTACACAACACGTTCTCATACCAACTCGTAATATACCGACTATTTGTCACGCCCCTAGACGTCTGATACTGACGCAAAAGGTACCCTCCCGCGTCTGTGTGAAACGATCTGGGTTCTCATAAACCCGATCGTGTTGGTAAGAGACGAGCAGAGTCTACAGCAGTGGTTCTCAACCTTTTTTGAACAAATGCCCCCCTGACCATTCCATGATCCTCGTACCGCCCCCCCTTACAACCCCCCCCCCCCCCCCAAAAAAAAAAAAAAACTACAGGGTGCTGGTGCTTTAAGAGTTCTTGTAGTAAACAGTGTGTTAAGACTGGAGGACTTCAACTGACATCGGGTTTTATGATGAGAGAAGCCATTGTTTTGTTTGTATTAGATTGGAGCTGTTTATGTATTTATGCCCCCAACAACTTGATGTGCTGCTGAGCAAATCTGACCATTTTAAACATTGCCTCCAAAATGTATGTTTTTGAGACATATAATAGGTCATGTTTGTAAGTTACTTAACTGGAGAAACTGGTAAACAACATGGAAATGTTATTTTAGTTGTAATGTGATATAAAATATTAAATAGAATAGGTTATATAAGATATTAAATAGTCTGCTCGACTTGTAAAAATAAAAAAAACCCTCACGATTTTAACTCTAAAACGCATTAAAGTATTATTAATTGATTAAATAGTTCTTTCTTTCGTAAGTGACCATGGTATAAGCGGGATAATGCCCTTCGAGGTGTCCATTAACAGAAATTAATGGACGACGCGGAGGCGTCAACTGTCCGACGCGAAACAGAGGACGGTTGCTTCCGCGAAGTCCATTCATTTCGTCGGGCATTATCCCTTACTTATACTATACTTTATATTTCGGCTGCAAACCGCAATTCTTTTTTCGTTCTCCGTAACTTTGAAATATCTCCACACTGCCAAAATCTTTGTTTATGTTTACCGCGTCACTGCACGTTCTTTCATTGCGTCAGTAAAACGCGCCGCGTCACTGCACGTTGTTTGCTTGCGTCATTAAAACACGGCGCTAATATTTAATATATATATATTCGGCCTTGTTTTTCACTCATTCCACCGAATACCGAATATGGCTTTTTTTTGCAATATTCGGCCGAATATATTCGGTTACCGAATATTCGGTGCATCCCTATTTGATTGTAATGTTGTGCGTGATTAAACGTGGTTACATTATCGTGCTTGTGTACGTTTTCATTGGTTATTTAAGTTTTAGCCCGCGAAAGTGAGGTGACAGCTGTGAAAAGTAGCGTTTGTGTTTCCCGGGTTTCACTACTGCTGTGGTGGATTTGTTTGGGTGTTACTATGGAGACCGTTCCTGCTCGGCTTGTCCGATCGTGATCAGGGAGCAGAGGGGAGATCTCCAGGGCGACGTCGGGGTTTACTCCCTTTTTACCAGCAGTGGAAGCAGCAGACTCGGGTTCTTGGTCTCACACGGCAGCTTTATTTTTAGTTGGGAAACCATGAAAGTTTAAAATGTAGAGTTCAAATGAACTTTGTACGAGCCAAATTGTGGCGCCCCCATTCGTGCCTGAGCGCCCCCATACCAGCCCTCATGCGTCCAGCGCCCCCCAAAATGTTTATAACGCCCCCCAGGGGGCGGTACAGCCCCCGTTGAGAAACCATGGTCTACAGCGTCCGCTCGCAGAGCAGAGTCTACAGCGTCCGCAGTCTACTGTGAAACAATTCACTCCAAAAAGGGTTATGGTTATGGTTAGGGTTATGGTTATGGTTAGGGTTATGGTTAGCGTAATCTATCACCGTGACCGGGTTATTATTGGAGTGAATGGACGCTGTAGACTCTGCTCATCTCTTACCACCGCGAACGGGTTTATGAGAACCCAGATCGTTTCACACAGACGCGGGAGGGTACCTTTTGCGTTAATGTCAGATCGTAACACACCGCCTCCGGTTAGGACAAGTTACTTTTTTTAATTTTTATGACAGTCCTGGGCCGGCCCAAAGATGTGCATCGGGCATACCGGGCAATTGCCCAGTATGCCCGATGGCCAGTCCACCCCTGCCCGGCGCCCCCTCGCATGAAGCAAACTACACTGGATCATTTAAAAGGGAAACAGCTGGACAACTCTACAAGCCGCGAACACTTTATTTATTTTAAATTATTATTTTCTTTAAGTTATTTTGTGCATCACCCTGTTTGTTTTGAATTTGATGCAAATTGCAATGCAATGCATTGAGGGGCATTCTTTTGTGTTAAATGGCTGCTTAAACAAAAATGAGGATGAATAGATCAAATGTGAAGTTCAACACACTACTGTGTTAGTAAACATTACTATGCAGTTTGCACGTTAGTTACTTGAACTGAGAGTATTTCTCATTGTAACAATAAATAAACATGCTTTTTTTGCATAAAGCAAGCATTTGTCTATTCTCATGTTGAAAAGAGTATTACCTCATAGGTCATAGTTAATCGTGATTAATCATGATTAACTATGATCAATCATGCGATTAATCGAGTTAAATATTTTAATCGATTGACAGCCCTAATATATATATATATATATATATATATATATATATATATATATATATATATATATATATATATATATCATTATTTAGTGTTAATAAAAGCCTTAGTAATCATCTGCTTTATTTAATAATACTGGGGGCACATGCTCACACAGACAGTTGACACATGACAAAACTCGGACATTAACAGGTTTAGGTGTTCACCCATTTTCGAATATACCTTCGGAAACGTAATGATTATCGGAAGCTTGAAGTTTGAAAGTATGAATTCGGGCCAGCCCTCCTTGCCAATAAAAAAAAAATGGTATTTTGTTATGGGTCACAGACATTTGTAATTTTTTTTATAGCACATTTATTCTTATCAGTGAACGGGTTAGTGACCGGTTAACGATTGTCGGTCAGAAAAAAAAGTCACAATTAGCATCCCTCCACGGAGAAATAAAAACGATTTCTGAATTCTTTTCGAATCAATTTTGACACTGCCAACGAGTACTTGATTACTCAAGTACATGGTCGTTCCCCTAGTAAAAAGAGAACAACAAACAAATAAAAGGTTACTTTGCCTGTCCGAAGTTGACTTGCAGCTTTGGCTGTGAGAAGTTGACTTGCAGTTGATTTGGTAATTTTTCCTAGATTTTTGTGCTTCTACCATGAGTTATCATGGAGAGATCATTTGGAGCCGATCGCCAAACGATCGGCCAATCGGCGTTGGTTTTGAGGCGGGTTCAAGTGTGACGCAATGAGGAGCAACTCTTCAGTCTAAACAACATGGTGGCTTCCGCGGATGTGATCGAGATGTGCGCAGCTATCGAGCAACTTTTAGCAGAATTAGAGAGTATTCCTTCTCTAAAAGATGAGCAAAAAGCGGCACTGGAGGCTTTTCTCTGAGGAAAAGATGCTTTTGCCCTTCTCCCGACTGGTTTCGGCAAGAGTTTAATCTTGATGAGCTTGCCTCGACGCTCTGTTATCACGTCATACGCTTCGTTGATCTGATTGGTTGATTTGGCCTGTCAATCACCAACATAGGCAGATGGTTTATCCAATCAGCAACCAGTATTTTCGCCCCCTCCCAAAGGCTCTCCAACGGAACGATTCCAGATGGAAATGATGAGCCAACGCGAATCACTCCATCTGGCGGAGTCAGGTTAGAGTTAGTAGGCTATGTAGTAAATGTTTTCTTTTTTTGTAGTAAATGTTTTCTTTTTTTGTCTGGTTTAATTGTGTTTAGTGTTGTGTTGATTGTGGTTGTGTCCTAATGTGTTGTGCTGTAGCCTACAGACAAAGCTAATGCAGTTAAAAGTCCAGTTATGAACGACATGAAGATTTGTGGCTGTGTTCGATCGGGAGGGTGTTTTATTTTGAAAATTGACCGGATGCTCTATAGCTTTTACTATCCGACTTCCTGCCCAGCACGATCTGCTCTGTTGGGATTGGTGCGTGCTGGACGCAGCTTCCGTCAAAAATAGAACTGGCGCGTTTCTGGAGCGGCAGCCGCTTCTGAAACACGCACGGCACGTCTGGTTGAAGCACAATCATTGACTAGAGTGGCCGCGATCAGCTCCGGCGGCCGTTACGCTCCTGCGACGGATCCAGTGGAAGTCGGCCAATTCCGCCTCCATAACTTTCTATGGGACGCAAGAAATTTGCTGCGCTGAGCATGCTGGGATTGCTTGCTCCGCTTCTAAATTTGCATAAAGTTGAAACCAGTTAACTTTATTCAATTGAGCGCGACCACCAATAAACAAACAGGACGTGGCCTTACGTTGACCCTTCTGCTTCATTACCACCACCTGGGTGGGAACAAGTTGATTCACTAGTCAACCCGGTGCCCACAAGCGGACAATTTGTCAAGGTGACGCGATGTCTTCCGGATTCATCGCGTACAGTCGGGCCTGAGGGTAATGGAGCCGCCCGGCCAGGGGGGGGAGGGGCGGGGGGGGGGGGGGGGGGGGGGTGTAACCATGGTATAATCGCAATAAGGGTGTCTTGCACTCATAATTGGCAATATTGGAAATAATATTGCCTAATTAAAACCCATCCTTGCTGTTTGTGTGTGTCATTCTATAAAACCCCTGCCATAAAAGTGGAACAGAAACAAAATAAGTTAGTGAAGTGAAGGTCAATGTATGTATGTGTGTCCAGTTTTACTGTGGTACGATGCCCCAACCATGTACATAGTCAACAGTGAAGTCATGTTTTTTAACAAATTAACTCTTTCACCGTTAGGGCACAGCCATCATGGATTTACACACAGTGACGATTACAACCCGACAGTCATCACCTTTCAAAATTGTAATCCAGAAGCATATCCTAGTCAATATCTTTCTAACTTTACCTTGTATGCGAGACGTGGTTTCAAAATGGCGGATGTTTATGAGGCGTTAGACTGGTCGTGACTGTTTTCCAAAAATGGCACCCGCTTGTTTTCGTGAAGGCACTGGCTTTCTAAACTTTCTTTTTAATAAACTGTCTGTACACTTACAAAGTTCTCAATGCTTCGTTTTACATGTAGGGACCCTCATTATGCTACCGTGGAAGTGTGGTGCGATTTTGAGCCTTGTTAGTGGTATAGCATTGTGATTTATTTTACATTAATATCCTGCCCCCACAGCTAGCGTTATAAGCTAATTAGCGGTTTTCGAGAACTTCGGTTACATTCGACTAGAATGAAAACTGATCCCAGAGAACGGTCCAACTCGGTGGACATAATGATCATATGCTCTCATTTTGCACAGGAATTGTCCTTTAATATCGAACCGGTTTTTAAAAAAAATGTACACCGGCCCAACTCTAGCTTACAAACACAACCAGATAAACGGTATTAAAATGATAGATATCTCACCTCTGTATGCATGTAATGTGATACATTACATAAATATATTTTATTTTTAGGTTTATCCATTATGTATGACCTATTTTACAAAAGTTAAAATTCAACTAACCCAATGATAATGTTTTAATGATAAAAATATGAATGAATGTGTCTTTTTTTTGTCTGTTAAAGTTAAATAAGACATTGACAACTTCCAAAATTTCCCACTTGCCCTGAACGGAGCACAGGTGACGTCTTGGATGTGGGCGGGGCTGGACTTCCAACTCCCGCGGGCCGCAGCCAGTACTACTTGGTTTCCTACCTGGATGTCGACCTGCCACGGCCACGCCCCGTCCGCCGCAGCGAGCCCTCCGACAATCCGGTTCTGCACCACCGGGGGCCGCCCGCACTGCTGGGGACTCACCGACACGACGGCTTCAGGAAGGGAAAACGGACGTTTGACGTGAAAAGAGGTCTTAAAAACAGAATAACTATGTTGCGGTTGAACTGAGGTGGTATTCAAAACAAGTGTAATCCACTTTTAATGTCGCGAAGGGACTGAATGGATTCCACTCACCTGTTAAACACCAAAACAACAACAGAAAGTTGGACTCCGGATTCATTTTCTTAACATAGGCTACGCGACCACTTATGTCCTTGGTTTGAGTCGATCGGGTGGATCTTGCTTCTTTGTACAGCCTAAACAAGCATTGCCGCTCTAACTAGACGGTTCTACCTACCACAACACAAAGGGGACTTTGTTACTGAGCCGTGGTCTCGACGTCCGCAGGCTTCAACCAGTTCAAACGCAGCAACATATGCTTGCAAACGTTTCGTCCGAATTTTTACAAAACAGTTCCTAACAAAAAGCTCCTAAAATGTTGCCGGCGCGCCTTCAGTGAGGAACAGAAACTTCAACGCTCACTCACCTGCCGAGTGGCGGCCAATCAGAACACAGGTCCCGCCCACAACTTCCACTAAAAAGGACGACATGAATGCCTATTTGTTGACCAATCCCATGATGCTATTTATATATATATATATATATATATATATATATATATATATATATATATATATATATATATATATATATATATATATATAGTAGTCATGTCTGGTATATAATAAATATGAACTTGGGATTAGTCTTTATTATATTTGACCACCTTATGTTATCCGTGAGAGTCCTGTAAGGTTTCTCCAGCCCAAGGAAAAAATGTCCCTTTCCCCACACAGTATAAACTGTATAAACTAGTATCTCTTGTGTAGGGCTTGTGCCTGCTTCACCTGATACTCCGTGACATTGTTTTGCTTCTTCAAATACTTTTCTGGCTGGGTGCTGAGCACGTGATTATGGACAGGGCCGCCGCATACAACTTGTTTTTGATACTGTATAATATGTTTCAACGACCTGAATAAAGCAGAAGCATTGTGATAACACAGTAGGCTACCCACTGTCTCGGTCACTTTGTTTCGCGGACGTCCGTAAGCTTTCAGGGTTCGAGGAAAGATAGATGACTCCATCCAAATAGACAATAAAGTAAAATATCACAACATATATATCACTTATTTTTAATGTCGGCCTACACACACACACACACACATATATATGTATATATATATATATATATATATATATATATATATATATATATATATATATATATATATATATATGTGTGTGTGTGTGTGTGTGTGTGTGTGTGTGTGTGTAGAGAGAGAGAGATATTGCTTACAAAACAAGTAGACGAAAGTTAATCAATGCAAAACAGATAAACCAAGCTAAAGGATTCCTTTCGTTCGTAGTGTGGGTTTCAACAGAAACTCCCTGGTGTTTCCCGAGGTAAACTGCTGTAATAAGGAAGTGGTTTAAAGGCGGGGAAACCACAGGAGTTAACAGCCAATTGGTGAATAGTAGGCCAGGCCTACCATCAATATTGGATTCTGTTTTGTGATTCTGATTGGAACCAAGTAACTGCTATAACATATTATAGGTCTATAGGCCTAATGTGAAGGCTATTAGGCCTATAGCCTAATCGTGTTGTTGAGTGAGTGAAAAATAGTGATAGTGAGGCTTTTTTTTAATTAGTTTTTTTGCATGTAGGCTACTTTATATAGCCTAACTCACTTTCTCTTCTTACATTTTTTTTTCTTCTTTATTTTAGCAAATTTTACGAGTCCGACATTGTTATTTTTAATTTGTTTGATTTTACAACTGCTTTGCCAATGTAAATGTTTATTTTCCATGCCAATAAAGCTCTTTTGAGCCTACCTCTTGTAAGGTTATTTATGCAAATGAGCCATGAAAATGGATGTGGATCTCAAGTTCGACAGCCAGATCAAGGCGGTGGTCAGATCAAGTTTTTTATCATTTAAGGCAGCTGGCCAAAATACAGCCGATTTTATCAAGGCGACAGTTTGAGACTGTAATTCATGCCTTTGTCACCACTCGGCTGGATTACTGTAACGCACTTTATGTAGGGGTCAGTGCGTCGTCCATCTCCCGTCTCCAGATGGTACAGAATGCTGCTGCACGCCTTCTTACCGGCACTCGCAAATTTGATCACATTTCCCCCATCTTAGCCTCACTCCACTGGCTGCCCATACATTTTAGGATTCAGTTTAAAATTCTTTTATTTACTTTTAAATCTCTTAACGCCCTTGCCCCGCCGTACCTCTCTGAGCTTCTACTCCCTACGCACCCGCACGTTCTTTTAGGTCAGCTGATCAGCTGCTCCTGAATGTGCCCAGCACACGAACGCTCAGAGGGGATCGTGCTTTTGCTGCTGTTGCACCTAAACTCTGGAACAATCTGCCCCAGCACATCAGAGAGGCCTCATCTCTGTCTGGATTTAAATCCCTCGTCAAAACCCATCGTTTTTCCTTGGCTTTTAACACTTAGGAAGACATAGGCTCTGTGCACAACTCGCGTGACGTACTTCCGTTTTCCCCGGTTGTCGGCAGAAGAGTTTCCGGTTTTCTTCCTGCTTCACTACAACAGCCATATAGTCCATGGGCCAGAGGCCAAAATTGGACTTTTTGGTACCACTCAGAGTGGCAAAGTCTAGTAACATTTTTTGAAAAGGTACATGTCCATAGATGATATTTTGGTATGATAACCCATCCTAAGTGGTAGCTTTTTGACAGTTATCAGCTCATAAAGTTATCAACCCCCTGCAAAAAATAGGCCTCTAAACGCCGGGGGCATATTTTGTTTTGTGCTCATTTTCAGAACTTTACTCATATGTTATGAGGGCATGTTTGGTAGCATTTTAAAGTGTACAATCCTAGCTTTCATTTAGACCTAGTTTTGGGCCTATCTAAAAAATATAAAGGTCACATGGTCAAAGGTCAAACTGTCTCAACAACATTTTTTCCACTATTTTCGCCTAAACTGTAGTCTTTTTTATAGCACTGTGAAATGTAGGAACAGCACTGACACAAATAACAAAAACTGAAATACTCACAGGACTGTAACAATTCAGGAAATGTATAATCTTCCCATAATATCCTGCTATGAGGGAGGATATGGGTCTTTAAGTGGAACATGGGCCCAGGCGAGAATTGACAATAACTGCTAATTATTTGGTATTTGTCACAGAGTTTTTATTTAGATTTCTATATATCTTTGCCCTAATCATCATCATCATCATCATCATCATCATCATCATCATCATCATCATCATCGTTGTTGTCCAGAGTTAAGACAACTTCTTCATCCTCCTCAACCCTCTGATTTGTGCATGTTTGCAGTTTGCACATTTTCGTGCAGTCAAGATTGTTGGTGAGGCAGGAGAAATCTGGTAGTCTACAGGTCTTCACACACTTGCAGGCCATGAGAGATTTTATTTAGTTTTCTTTACATCTTTGCCCTAATATCAGCAAAGTACATACAGTAGCTCTGGAGGTTTGAGCATCCTAGCCCTTTAAATTTGAACAGCCAATGGCTGACAGTTATTTCAAATTGTTGCTAAATTGTTGCAACTGTGCATTTAAAAAATCATACAGTTTAAAAATCATACAGTTTTTTTGATGGGTGGACAGTTGCTGTTGGGGGTGCTTCACTGTTCCTGCCTGTGAGGAGAATTGTGAGGTGAGTGGCCTAGCAGACAATTCTTTCTTGAAAAATGTTGATAAATTAGTTATAAATACCCCTTTCTTGACGTATATCTGTTTTCAATACATATTGGGATTGCCTCCATCGGATATAATGTAATTTATTTGCTTAGCTTACTGTTCATTCTTTTTAGGTGGCCCAATATTGTGGTAAATTGAATCCTAAAATTAGCCACCTACACAGTTTACTTTTGATGTTTCCTCTTATTAAAATCATTAATATATGTATATTAGGTAGGTATATTACTATATAATGACATATTCATGAATATGTCATTATATAGTGCATACCTCTTAAAATGTCCCTCCTATTTATGGAGCCCTGATGTGTTTAAGCTTCAGTGAAGGATGCAGTGTCACCGGCACAGACAGACAGACAGACAGACAGACAGACAGACACACACGGCCTATATCATTAGAAGGGAACACAGACACATGCACACACAAAAACATGAAATCTGTGCGTGGAGGTAGCTTTGATTGAATGATGAAATGGACATCTCAATGGTGATTTTAGATGTGCTAATGTTAATGTGCCTTTTAGAGTACCTCAGTTTACATCACAGCAGTGGTGAGCTCATTAGATTTATTTATTGTGTTTGTGTTTGCAGGGGATGTACATCACAGAATAGAAAAGTATGGCAGAACAAAGTGAGACAGAGCCGAAGTGTCCCATGACAGAATGTGTCATACACTGTTCAGATGATAATTCAAAGCTTGTGGCACCTGTAAATATAGAGTCATGGAACACGTTACTGGGAGCAGCTAAAATAAGAGGCTACAGCCCCATCCTCGATCTTGCCAAAGACCTCCCTGAAGGTAGCATACCATCATTATTCTATCACAGGAAATGTCGAAGCATCTTTACAATGAAGAAACTGCTTGACAGCATTGTTGCAAAAGAAAGCTCTTCAGAAAATAGTTTGCCAGAAGATTCAAGAGAGCTTACTAGACGAGAACCACAACCATCAAGGGTTTATGAAGCAAAGTGTATATTTTGTGACAAAGTCAGCAAGTATTTGAAAGGTCAAAGAACTAAAGAAAGTCTGACAAAATGTGCAGAGTTAAGAGCAGATGACACCATCAGGAGCGCAGCGATCAGGAAAAAGGATACAACTTTGTTAGCCACAGTCAGTCGTGAGCTAGTGGCAGCTGAAGCTCATTACCACAGAACCTGCTACAGAGCTTACACAAAGGACCTAGAAAAAGACACTGATGAAAGTAACATGGATGAAATAGAGTCCCCATATGAAGCAGCAGAAAAAATGGCACTCTCTAAAGTGTTTGCATATATTAGAGAAGAACTGATTGAACATCATACAGTAGTCGCATTCACAGACCTGACTAATATGCTTGTTACAGAAATGGCCAAGTGTGGTGTAACACAGGTGATACCCTCAATAAAAAAACACTTACGCCGCAGAGTTGAAGCTGAATTTGGTCCATCTTTACATATCACACCAAATGACACAGGAAAGCTGTTGGTATATCCTGACAATTTGAAAATGGATGAACTTGTAAAAGTTTTCCATGAACTTAAAGAGGAACAGAAGTTGTTCAAATCAAATACTGGCAGTGATGTGATATCACAAGTGGCACTGAAGATCAGAAATGATATCCAGAAACAGGATATTACTCAGGCATGGCCACCACATGTGTCAGATCTGGAAAAGATGAACAGCATTCCTCTGTGTCTAGTAGAGTTTCTCCAGACACTCCTAACAGGTAAAACCACAGGAAGTGATAACCCATCGCAGAGAGTGCAAAGGCTCACTGCATCCTTTGGTCAAGATTTAGTTTATGCTGTTACCTCTGGCAAAGTTAAGCCTGCAAAACACATTTTATTGCCCTTTGCTGTCAAATCTCTTACTGGAAATGTGGAACTGATACAGATGCTAAACCGACTCGGCCATAGTGTATCATATTCTCAGGTAGAAGAAATAGACACGGCCCTCTGTCTTCAGAAGCAAGCAGCAAGTAAAGACACCATCCCATTACCACAAAACATCAAACCCGGTCTGCTCACAACATTGGCATGGGACAATATAGACAGACTGGAGGAAACAATCAGTGGCAAGGGGACATCACACAGAGTGAATGGAATCGCTGTGCAAGCAAAGCCTATCACTGACCATTCTGCTGAGATCAGATCTTTGCCTTGTATCCCAAAAACCAAGATGAGAAGCATTGGTGCAGTTGAGATGATGCTTCCTATTTACAACGCAGGAGAGCGTGCCAACCCTCCTCTTGTACAGACAATTGATACTGATCACACCACATGTCTAAAGGATGCAGCAGACAAAAACCACATGTGGCTGATGGCTCGTCTTTCCAACAAAGATATATGTAGCTGGACTGGGTTCAACATCCTCACCCACAGTGAAACATGTGTACAAGAAGATAATATAGGCTATTTGCCTACAATCAATGCTCCTGCTACACAGCTATCAACAGTAAATGAGATACTTCTCCAGTCACTAAACATCATGAAATCTCTGCAGCTTAACAACATAATTGTTGTCTTTGACCAGGCATTGTATGCCAAAGCTGTTGAAATTACTTGGAAAAACCAGGAGCTACTCAAGGACATCATCCTTAGAATGGGAGTCTTCCATACCACCTGTGCCTTCATGGCAACAATTGGCCAACGGTTTGGAGATGCTGGTCTAAGAGACCTTTGCATAGAAGCAGGAGTGATAGCTGACGGCTCAGTCTCAGGAGTTATTGATGGGCACAAGTATAATCGTGCAGTAAGGCTCCACAAACTGCTCTATGAGGCTTTCTTGAGACTAGCATGGGAAGGTTTTCAACCTTGGTTAGAAGAGAATCACCAGGATGATATTATTCACCTGGAAACAACTCTGCAAACTGCCAACAACCTGTGTGAAGAATTAACACAGACAAGATTTGAGGAAACTCTCAGGATTCAGCAGGATTCATGTCAGCGTATTCTGACACAATTTAATGAGTACCTCAGCTTCCTCAGAAAAGACAATGGTCCCCTGTCTGCCTTCTGGATGTCCTATGTGGACATGGTTGAGATTCTGCTTTGTCTAATTCGAGCATCACGAGAGGGAAATTGGATGATGCATCTTACAGCAATAAGAGCAGCAGGTAGCGATAAATTAAAGATTTAAATAAAATAAGATAAAATAAAATAGAATAAAGATAAAGATCGATCTATATAGGATACAGAAAAAAGTTATTGTGCAAATGTTCCTGTAGTTTTTATTCCTGTGCCCCATGTGCTCCAGGTGCTGGTGCATCAGACGCTGAAGGAGCTGCTGATCCTAAGAGCGGAGCTGCAGAAGGAGGCCACCTCCCACTCCCTGTCCTCCTCCTCCGAACACTGCCCCTCCGCCCACACACACCACAGGAACTCCCCTGCACTTGGCCGTCTGATACACACACAGTATAGTTCATGTTTCAGTGTTTACACTCTGAGGGATTCTTCTTACATTTCTATTAACATTATAACAAAAACCCATATGTTTGTAAAGTTTTTTGAAAAGTATTTAAAGAGAATTTAAAACCTGACGCCCCACCATGCCCCACCACCCCCACCCCACCTTAACGCTCTTAACGCTGACTTCAGATGTTCAATGTTTTCAAAAATGCACAAATCAGAGGGTGGAGTTGGATGAAGAAGTTGTGTCTTCACTGTGGACTATGATGATGATGGATGTGATGATTAGGGCAAATCTAAATAAAAACTCTGTGACAAATACCAAATAATTAGCAGTTATTGTCAATTCTCGCCTGGGCCCATGTTCCACTTAAAGACCCATATCCTCCCTCATAGCAGGATATTATGGGAAGATTATACATTTCCTGAATTGTTACAGTCCTGTGAGTATTTCAGTTTTTGTTATTTGTGTCAGTGCTGTTCCTACATTTCACAGTGCTATAAAAAAGACTACAGTTTAGGCGAAAATAGTGGAAAAAATGTTGTTGAGACAGTTTGACCTTTGACCATGTGACCTTTATATTTTTTAGATAGGCCCAAAACTAGGTCTAAATGAAAGCTAGGATTGTACACTTTAAAATGCTACCAAACATGCCCTCATAACATATGAGTAAAGTTCTGAAAATGAGCACAAAACAAAATATGCCCCCGGCGTTTAGAGGCCTATTTTTTGCAGGGGGTTGATAACTTTATGAGCTGATAACTGTCAAAAAGCTACCACTTAGGATGGGTTATCATACCAAAATATCATCTATGGACATGTACCTTTTCAAAAAATGTTACTAGACTTTGCCACTCTGAGTGGTACCAAAATCTGGTCTGGCCCATGGACTAATAGACATATATACATAGACGCCTCATGACGTGATGGAACGTAACCCAGCGTCGCCGCCATATTGGTAGGGGGTCCTCACTCTAGTCTAGCATAGGAGTCAACGGGAGAGCAAGCTATGCAGTATGTTGTGCAGCTTACGGCGCAATATTGACACCAGATCGCGTGGGATTACCTTTCACAAGTAAGATTGAACAATAATTCTTATTATTAAAAAAAAAAAAAAAAAATTCGGGGAGTTATGCTTATTATTGTAGTTGGGGATACGCCTTCCTCCATAGAAATGAATGCACTGGGGGCGCACTGGGCCCCCCTCCAAGATGGCGGCCGCGCTGCTACGTCAGCTCTAACGGGCAGCGTCAGTCTATGAGGCGTCTATGTATATATGTCTATGACAACAGCGGTGAATATGAATCAAAACGAACAAATGAGAGCTGTAACTGTACGAAAGAAGAAAAACAATAACATGAGGGATGGATATAAGTTGCAGAAGGTTGTAGGGGGCTCAAATGAGCATTGTTGTGTGCCACTGTGTACTGGATCGAGTCGGTATAACACCGAACTCAGCTTCCACCGGTTTCCTAAACATACTGGCCACCGTACACAGTGGCTTCACAAGATCCGCAGAACCGGGTTTACCATTACTCCGCATACAAAGGTCTGCAGCCGTCATTTCACCAAGGACCAGATCCGCACCACTGCAAAAGGAAGACGGTTTTTAACTGCCAACGCCATACCAACCTTGTTCGAGTGGAACGCTTACAGCAACAAGACGCGGGCCGCTGTTTGGGAGCGCCGCACTCGTCCGACATCGAGTCCGGAACCTGGCCCGGCGGAGACCGAGGAGGAGATTGTGGATATGGTCCCGATGCCCATAGACCACGATTACGTGGTCTATGGATTTATGATCTATGATCTATGGTCTATATCTATGATCTATATCTATGATCTATGGTCTATATCTATGATCTATGGTCTATATCTATGGTCTATATCTATGATCTATGGTCTATATCTATGATCTATGGTCTATATCTATGATCTATGGTCTATATCTATGGTCTATATCTATGATCTATGGTCTATCTATGATCTATGGTCTATATCTATGATCTATGGTCTATATCTATGATCTATGGTCTATATCTATGGTCTATATCTATGATCTATGGTCTATATCTATGATCTATTGTCTATATATCTATGGTCTATATCTATGAGCTATGATCTATGGTCTATATCTATGATCTATATCTATGATCTATGGTCTATATCTATGATCTATTGTCTATATATATGATCTATGGTCTATATCTATGAGCTATGATCTATGGTCTATATCTATGATCTATGGTCTATATCTATGATCTATATCTATGATCTATGGTCTATATCTATGATCTATGGTCTATATCTATGATCTATATCTATGATCTATGGTCTATATCTATGATCTATGGTCTATATACATTTCTAATGTATATAGACCATAGGTCTGTCAAAGTTACATTTTCTGTTTTGAATGCTATTTTGTGCAAAGTAATGTACTTCATATGTGAACAAAATACTTCATGTTTTCAGCAGTTATTCACTCATGACAGATGCTAGTTTATGATGTCATAATCACTCAGCAGGTGTGCTACTTACTGGTGAGAAGCACACAGTTTTTCACTGTCACTTTGTGGCCAATATTTGAACCTTTTGGTGTTTTTTGCATACTATGTTATTTGTGTAATTCAAGTGTGTATAGATCGGCGAAGGTAATGTTAGGTAACCAGAATATGAATAAATGTATTGTTGATACTGCCCGGATGTCTGCTGAGTCTACTTCTCATTCAATGGACCCAAAAATCAACTCACTACATTCAATGTTGCATCATAAATTTATACCAGTAAATAAACATTTACATTACATTTCATTAGAAATGTATATAGACCATAGATCATAGATATAGACCATAGATCATAGATATAGACCATAGATCATAGATATAGACCATAGATCATAGATATAGATCATAGATATAGACCATAGATCATAAATCCATAGACCACGTAATCGTGGTCTATGGGCATCGGGACCATATCCACAATCTCCTCCTCGGTCTCCGCCGGGCCAGGTTCCGGACTCGATGTCGGACGAGTGCGGCGCTCCCAAACAGCGGCCCGCGTCTTGTTGCTGTAAGCGTTCCACTCGAACAAGGTTGGTATGGCGTTGGCAGTTAAAAACCGTCTTCCTTTTGCAGTGGTGCGGATCTGGTCCTTGGTGAAATGACGGCTGCAGACCTTTGTATGCGGAGTAATGGTAAACCCGGTTCTGCGGATCTTGTGAAGCCACTGTGTACGGTGGCCAGTATGTAGGAAACCGGTGGAAGCTGAGTTCGGTGTTATACCGACTCGATCCAGTACACAGTGGCACACAACAATGCTCATTTGAGCCCCCTACAACCTTCTGCAACTTATATCCATCCCTCATGTTATTGTTTTTCTTCTTTCGTACAGTTACAGCTCTCATTTGTTCGTTTTGATTCATATTCACCGCTGTTGTAGTGAAGCAGGAAGAAAACCGGAAACTCTTCTGCCGACAACTGGGGAAAACGGAAGTACGTCACGCGAGTTGTGCACAGAGCCTATTGGCACTTTCTTTTTATCTTTTCTTTTTATCTTATCTTTGTATCTTACCTTTTATCTTTTCTTATTTTCTTATTTTATTGTTTTTTGTTATTGTATTTTATTGTATTTCACCTTCTAATTATGTTGTCCTGTTGAGCTGTTTTATTGCCTTGTATTTGTGATGCTTTCACTTATTTTCTGTAAAGCACTTTGGTCGACAGTGGTTGTTTTTAAAGGGTTTAACAAATAAAGTTGGATTGGATTGGATATGCGACCAATACAGGTCACACAGATAGTTCCGGCTCATCATTAGTATGGAACACCAAATGTGCCAAAATTAAATAAATACATGTATTTATGAAATCAATAATCATGAATAAATAAAGGAATCTATATAAATGGGTAAATCAATTGTGAATTACTAAAAAAAAGTCAAAAGTATTTCATGATTGTCATTTTCACAATAAGCCGAACATTGAATTCATTTTTTATTTCATAATGACAAGTTTTATTTTCAAATGGCACTTTTTATTTAGTTCATAATGGTACTTTTTCGAATTACACATTTCCGAGTGACTTTTCTATTCTCCGTGACAATTCATTTCATGTCACATTTCATTTCATAATGACTTTCATAGTGACGTGTTCATCTGTCAATCAACACGAATGGGGCTGGACCTATTTTCGGATTAGTTCATCCTTTGCAAACGATTACTTTGCCTGGCTCAGCAACACCTTATGCTAGCAAACAGTAGTTTGTGTTTAAAGTGTGTTGAACCAAAATAGCGAACATTAACGTGTTTCAGGATGCGATGTTTATTTTGGCCGATCAGGTGGAGAATAATTATTTATCAGGGAATGTCATTTTGAGCCACATTGTGAAGATTTGGGCTTCGGCCAACTGAGGTGGATAAACCATTAGGATATGAGCTCTGACCTGGGACAGCTCCAGCAGTAACAGGCTGAGGAGAAGGTATACCATCCAAACGGCTGCTTCTCGCCTTCCGCCATGCCTTGCTGAGGGCAAGTGAGGCCATGGCTGCGTTTCAATAGTGGGTTGCGTCGCCCTCGCTCACTTGCCCTCAGCCCTTGCCCTCGGGGGAATCCCCATCGCCATCTTAAGGGCTATTCTATTTCTCTACAAAGCTGAAGTGCCCTTGGTGAGATCGACCCTTGAGGGCTGAGGGATCGAGTCAACATCGACAGTCACTAGTGATGACTCGTTCGCGAACGAATCAGTTCGAACGAACGACTCTTTAAAGTGAACGAACTGACCTCATTCGCCGCTCTCGTTCGACTCGTTCGTCGTCGTTCGTCTCGTTCGCTGAGTCTCTGACGCGCTGCTGATTCGCGGCGCTGATTCGCGAGTCGCGAGTCGTTCCCTGACTGTGATTGACTCAAGGACTGAGATGTCACGACTCACTAGAGCCAGCCAATCGTATTTAAATATCAGTGAAATGGTAAATGCATGCTGTCTTTGTATTTTCTGTGTCATGCCAGATTAATAATATATTTGAATGTCTCGTCAATCTGTCTCGTTGCACGTGACCCGGCCGGGACCCCCACCTTGGTGGATCTTGATTTTGAGTGGGGGTGGCCAATGGCCATCTTCACAATAGTAAATAAAATATGCCCAGAATAAACACAACTGTACATCATTAACTTTAAAACTCATCATTGCTAAATCAAGTCTATTATCTTGCTGATATATTAACCATCCAATAATCTACTACGCCCCCCCCGCATCCCGCTGCGTTTGGTTTGTCTAACTGTAGCAGAAAGAGGGAGCTGCCCTTAATTAACACAGCTGGTAGCCAATAATTGATCCAGCTGTGGCAGTATATAAGTGGCAGCTCTCCCTGTCTTGCGCTTCCCCCATTGCGTCATTTCCACCCCGGACGTCCTTGCCTCTCAGGTAATGCTGCCGCTGCTTCACCCTAGTTGTTAGTCTTGCTCTCTCTCTCGGTATGCTAAAATAATTTGTATCTCCTTGCAGAGCGGTGACGGAATGCCGTGCTCCTGTGATTTAGCATCTTCTGTGTAGGTCTCTCTCTGTTATGGTTGTCATCTCCGCTGGCTGAATACTAGTGTGGTCAATTGCCGGTAACCGTGTGGGTTTCCTCTCTCCCTCACTCTACGCCTGTGTGAACCTACTAGAAGGTATGCTATCATTTTTGCTGCCTTCCCAGTTTACTCACTTTTAGCTTAGGATACTAATTTAGTTTTTTACAATAGGACGGCTCATCAGCTGACGGAGTCCCCCGGTGGTGTGACGCCACCACACCAGCTGATTAGAGCCGCTGCTGCTTCGTCTTCTTCGTCCCCTGCTGCAGTTTGCTGCTTGCTTGCTTGCTCTCCCGCTTGCTTGCTCTTCTGCCTTGCCCTTACTGCGGTGCTTGCCCGCTCTGCTGGGGTCCCTTGAAGTATCGCCCAGTTCCCGGCTCGACCCTGGCTGCGTTACACATTGATTGGGGTTGTGTACGGGACTGATATTAAATGTGGCGATACAGTGCCGTTTCTTTCTTTAATTAATTTAGTTTAATATTGTTTGTGACCAGTGTTTGTTTAACCTTGTTTATTTCATTTTGGGCAGTGTGTTTTAGTGTAGTAGTTACCTGCCCCTTTGTTTCTTTTGTATGTTTACTTTATGATTATTTCTGTAACAATTTGTTTGTTTTGCAGTTGCTGTAGGCCGGTGGTGGTGTTGGTGACCCGGGTGGTGTCCTTCCCTTTTGTGTGCTGTGTGGTTGAGTGTTAATTATTTTTCATCTTAATATTTTCATGTCTGTAGACTCCCACTCCCTTCACTAGTTCCCCTCTGCACCAGTACGCTACAGCTCCTGCTCCTTATTTCTTTTCTTGTTCTTTATTTTCATAATTGGCTTTTAACATGTTTAATTGATATTTTGTAATAAAACATATTTTATAAAGTATCTGGATTTCACGTCTCTTGCCTAAAGTAACGAACTTGTGTGTCTTACTAGAGATATTAAATAATTCTTTGGGTGAAACTCCCAAGGTGGCGTTGTCAGGCAATTTGTGAATTTGTATTGGTACAGCACTTTACTCGACGCTGCGACACTTGGCGTCGTCGGCACGATTTACTCTAACGGCAAAGACGTGTACTCCTTTTACTTGCTGTGTTTTCATTGTGTGTTTTTTTTTGTTTGTGCACTAAACATTGTCTGTCTTGTAGGCACCTTGGGCAGCATAAGGAGACGAAGCAGCAGTGGTTCCCGGTGGATCTTCGTCTTAGTTCTGGTGACGGTTTGTGTAGCAGATTAGGCTTTTGTAGTTCGGTTGCACACTTGTAAGTCACTACTTTAGTGTAGTGAGTCGTGTCGCAGCTATGGAGGAAGAATTACAGGACCTTAGAGATTTGATTGCCCAGTTACGGGCTGATAATGAGCGGTTGAGACAGGAACAGGTTGGCCCCAGTGTTTTACCGTCTGCCTCTTCTGTTCCACCTACTGTCCCTTCTACTCCTAATGTCCCTGTAGCAGAGAGATTAGTGTTTGTGCCCCGAGATAGAAAGTGTCCCATCTTCAGAGGTAGAACAGGTATGAGGTTGAGTGAGTGGATAGAGGAAGTACAGGCGTGTATGAGGGCCCGGCATTTATCCCGGATTGACCAGGCGTTTTTCCTGTTTGACCACCTAGAGGGTGAAGCTAGAGAGGAGGTAAAGTATCGCCCTGGTACAGAGAGAGAGAACCCTGACAGAATATTTGCCATTTTACAGGAGCTTTACGGGTGCTCGGAGTCTTATGTCGCTCTGCAGGAGGCTTTCTTCTCCAGGAGGCAGCAGGAGGGAGAGACTCTTCAGGAGTTCTCCCTCGCTTTGATGGGCCTCATGGAGAAGGTGAAGCAGCGTGCACCCATTTGCATGCCAAATGCTGAAGTGCTTCTGAGAGATCAGTTTGTTGAATGTGTTGAATGGTTCCCTGCGGCGTGAGTTGAAGCAGTTAGTGCGTAGGCAACCTGATTACACCTTGCTTGAAATCAGGGCAGAGGCAATCCGGTGGGAGCGTGAGGGTTTACCTGGCGGTGCAAGGGGCCGCAGTCATTCAGTCCCCTCAGTGTTTGGTGTCCAGTATGGTGTTCAAGGTGGCCCCCAGTGTGCTGTGTCTTCACCCCCAGTGTCTGAGATGGGTGAGATGAGAAAGATGCTACAGCGTCAGCAAGAGCAGCTCAGCCAACTAACTGAAAGTATTGCTCAGTTGCAGAATTTCCAGCAGCGCAGTCGTCCACCTCGTACTGGCCCCATAATATGCCGCCGCTGCAACCAGGCTGGTCACATTGCAAGGGATTGTGATGGAGTGCGTGCTCCTCCTCGCTCGCAATTCCTTCGCAACCCCCACCCCATGCTGGTAGGCGACCTCGTTCTGCTTCGGTGTCGGAAAACTAGTGCCCACTGAACTGCAGAGCCACAGTTTGGGTGGGGCCGCTACTGGCTCACAAGATGTCTCGAGTAGCTTAGATGTTACTGAGCTGATTTCTTCTTGTCCCCATTTAGATGTGGACATGGGTGGAGTGAAGGTCCCTAGCTTAGTGGATACTGGTTCCATGGTGTCCACTGTTTCCGAGAGCTTTTTCCGCCAGCATTTTGAGCCTTGGGGTCAGGAGCGCCTCCGATCATGTCACTGGCTGCAGCTCAGAGCTGCTAATGGCTTGGCAATCCCCTATATCGGCTACTTGGAGCTTGAGGTACAACTTTGTGGTAAGGTGATGCCCCGGTGTGGAGTGTTGGTTGTAAAGGACCCCCCTGGTGGTGTGCCTGCTCAAGTGCCTGGTGTGTTGGGGATGAATGTGATCCGCAAATGCTACCATGAGCTCTTTGGGCAGCATGGTGTGGCTTTGTTCTCCCAGCCCTGTGTCTTTAAGGCTCCGGGGCCTGTTGTGCAGGCACTGCAGCGGTGCCATCGTGCTACTATTGCAGCCCCAGAGGACAGTTCAGGGAAGGTGAGGTCAGGGGTAAGAAGGCTTGGGGGATCCCTGGTGGTGTCATGAAGATTGTGGCCGCCACATGTTCCGCACAGTTTTCGGACTCCACAGTGTTGTTTGAGCCCCTGGACTCTGGTTTGCCTGCGGGGTTGCTTGCCTCCCCTGCCTTGGTTAAGGTTATTAGGGGCACAGCATACATACCGGTGGTTAATGTAGGGTCTGTGGACATCGTGTTGTACCCCCGCACTGTGGTTGGCACATTGGACACAGTTAACGTGGTCAGCCTCCCATCTGGAGTCACTGAGGTGCAAACAGGGACAGCTACCATGTCTTCCCAGACAGTCTCACCCACGGTACCGCAGCAGATGGAGGGCCTGGACCTGTCGGCTCTTTCAGTTGAGCAACAGGGTCAGGTGAGGTCTCTATTAAGGCAGTACTCCAGTGTTTTTGCAGCTCATGATGGAGATCTGGGTTGTACCAACCTGATCTCCCATGACATTCCTGTGGTTGATGATGTTCCTGTCAGGCAACGCTATAGGCGTGTTCCACCCTCAGAGTATGAGGCTGTTAAGGAGCACATCAACCAGCTGCTGTCATCACAGGTAATCAGAGAGAGCAGCAGTCCCTATGCATCCCCCATCGTGCTGGTGAGGAAAAAGGATGGTAGTCTGCGCATGTGCGTTGACTACAGGCAACTTAACAGTAAGACCAGAAAAGATGCCTTTCCTCTACCACGCATTGGTGAGTCCCTTGATGCTTTGTCTGGTGCCTGCTGGTTCTCTACACTAGATCTGGCCAGTGGGTACAATCAGGTGCCAGTTACAGAGGCAGACCGCTCAAAGACGGCCTTCTGTACACCGTTTGGCCTGTTTGAATGGAATAGAATGCCATTTGGCCTTTGCAACGCCCCCAGTACCTTTCAGAGGTTAATGCAGCGCATCGTTGGTGACCAGCAGTGTCAATCACTGCTATTGTATCTTGACGACATTGTGGTTTTCTCATCGTCAGTGGAACAACATCTGGACAGGCTGAGGGTGGTGCTTGACCGGCTTCAGGCTGAGGGCCTCAAGGCCAAGCTCAGCAAGTGCTCCTTCTTCCAGCAGGAAGTAAATTACTTCGGCCATGTGATTTCTGGTCAGGGTGTCTCCACTGACCCAAGTAAGATAGAAGTTGTAGCCAATTGGGCAGTTCCCACCACAGTCTCTGAGTTGCGGTCGTTCCTGGGCTTTGCCAGTTACTACCGGCGTTTTGTGGAGGGTTTCGCAAAGCTGGCGGCCCCTCTGCACAAAGCAGTGGCTGAATTTGGTCGCACTCAGGCTGGTAGGAAGTCTGAGCGTGGGGTTATCAGGTGCTGGACGGACGAGTGCCAACAGAGTTTCCAAGCATTGAAAACCAAGCTCACCACTGTGGTGGCTTATGCCGACTTCTCCCTCCCTTTCATTCTTGAGGTCGACGCAAGCCATGGTGGTCTAGGTGCGGTGCTCTCCCAAGAGCAAGCAGGTAAAGTAAGACCAATCGCTTACGCCAGTCGAGGTTTGAGGCCCACTGAGAGGAACATGCAGAACTACAGTTCCATGAAACTCGAGTTCTTGGCCCTTAAGTGGGCCATGACCGAAAAATTCAGGGAGTACTTGCTGGGTCACAAATGTGTTGTCTATACAGACAACAATCCCCTAAGTCACTTGTCCTCGGCCAAACTGGGTGCCACTGAGCAACGATGGGCGGCCCAGCTTGCATCATTTGACTTTGACATCAGGTACCGGTCAGGGAGGAGTAACCAAAATGCTGATGCTCTCTCGTCAGCACCCCCCTGGTCCCCAGACTGTGGAAGCAATGCTTCCTGGCACTGCTATGCCCCAGTCCTTGCAGCAAGCTTTAGGGTTGAAGGTTGACGCAAGTACAGCTGCTATTGTAGCCTTACCACAACATACCTCCCCTGAGATCTGTGCCCTTCAACAGGCTGACCCTGTCATCCAGACTGTGCTGGCATTTTGGAGGCAGAAGCAGCGCCCCAGCCCCCAGGAGCGGGCCCAGATACCCCGGCCTGCATTGGCTCTGTTGCGGCAGTGGGACCGGTTGGTTGAGAAGGATGGTATCCTTTACCGCCAGGTGTTTCGCTCGGACGGTGCTGAAGCTGTGCTCCAGCTGTTGTTGCCGGGTGCGATGGTAAGTGAGGTGTTGACCAAGGTCCACCAGGAGCATGGGCATCAGGGAGTAGAGCGGACACTGGCGCTCCTCCGGTCTCGGTGCTACTGGCCTGGCATGTCCTCTGACGTGACCAAATGGTGCCAAAAGTGCGAGAGATGCCAGGTTGCTAAGGATGTTCACCCAACAGCTCACAGCTACATGGGACGTCTTTTAGCATCACACCCCAACGAAATCCTGGCCATTGACTACACCACTCTAGAGCCTGCACAAAATGGTGTGGAAAACGTCTTGGTGATGACGGACGTCTTCAGTAAGTACACAATAGCTGTCCCTAGCAGAGACCGGCGCGCCCCCACAGTGGCTAAGATCCTTGTGTCAGAGTGGTTTTATAAGTTTGGAGTTCCTGCCCGCTTACATTCTGACCAAGGCCGTAACTTTGAAAGCTTGCTTATCCAACAGCTTTGCAGTCTGTACGGTGTTGTGAAAACGCGTACCACCCCTTACCATCCAGCTGGGAATGGACAGTGTGAGCGGTTCAACCGCACCCTCCATAACCTGCTACGCACACTGCCGGTGTCTCGGAAGAGAGACTGGAACTCGTGCCTGCCTCAGGTATTGTACTGTTACAACACAACTCCCCATCAGGCTACTGGAGAGTCTCCCTTCTTCCTGATGTTTGGCCAGGAACCCAGGTTGCCCATAGACTTCCTGTTGGGTAGAGTTGAGAGCCCTCTTGGCGGCACGGCTCACGAGTGGGTTCAGGAGCACCAGGCTCGGCTGCAGATGGCGTTTGAAGGCGCAAGGGAGCGCTTGCAGTATGCAGCAGACCGAAGGAAGCACTACCATGACCAACATGTCAAAGACCTGCCACTGAGGGAGGGTCAAGTGGTGTTCCTGCGTGACTTCACTGCTAGGGGGCCACACAAGACCCGGGACCGGTGGAGTTCAGTAAGGTATGAGGTGTTGAGGGCACCGGCGGAAGGTGGCTCTGTGTATACCATTGCGCCAGTGGAGGACCTAATTAAGGTCAAACGGGTTCACCGCACCATGCTGAAGGCTGTGGTTGGCATGGACTTGCCTGGTTATGCCTCTCCTGCTCCTTCGTCCTCGGAAGGGCCACCTTCTGAGGATAGCTGCTCCTTCGAGTATGATCTGGTAGTTCTTGGGCAACAGTCTTTCGTGGGTTCTTCTGCCCCACCCCCTACCAGACCAACTGACCCAGTTTCTCCTGAGGGTGGCGTGACAGTGACCTCCTTTGCAGGAGAATCCTCATCTCTGGCTCCACCTAGTGGAGCATCCACCTCTGGGGTTGTTTCCCGTGCCAGTCCCGGCCAGGAGGCACCACGCCGGACGGTACGGTCAACCGCTGGGTGTCACCCTAATGTTCACCACCTCCCACGTTCAGTCGGAGGAGTGGGAGCCGCTGCTCCTTCTGCTTTGGTGTCCAACGCAGTTCAGGCCATCTTTAGACCTTGGAGCTAGTCTGTTGTTGGTTTGTGCATCGTCGGGACGACGATGCAGAAAGGGGGGGGTAGAATGTAGCAGAAAGAGGGAGCTGCCCTTAATTAACACAGCTGGTAGCCAATAATTGATCCAGCTGTGGCAGTATATAAGTGGCAGCTCTCCCTGTCTTGCGCTTCCCCCATTGCGTCATTTCCACCCCGGACGTCCTTGCCTCTCAGGTAATGCTGCCGCTGCTTCACCCTAGTTGTTAGTCTTGCTCTCTCTCTCGGTATGCTAAAATAATTTGTATCTCCTTGCAGAGCGGTGACGGAATGCCGTGCTCCTGTGATTTAGCATCTTCTGTGTAGGTCTCTCTCTGTTATGGTTGTCATCTCCGCTGGCTGAATACTAGTGTGGTCAATTGCCGGTAACCGTGCGGGTTTCCTCTCTCCCTCACTCTACGCCTGTGTGAACCTACTAGAAGGTATGCTATCATTTTTGCTGCCTTCCCAGTTTACTCACTTTTAGCTTGGGATACTAATTTAGTTTTTTACAATAGGACGGCTCATCAGCTGACGGAGTCCCCCGGTGGTGTGACGCCACCACACCAGCTGATTAGAGCCGCTGCTGCTTCGTCTTCTTCGTCCCCTGCTGCAGTTTGCTGCTTGCTTGCTTGCTCTCCCGCTTGCTTGCTCTTCTGCCTTGCCCTTACTGCGGTGCTTGCCCGCTCTGCTGGGGTCCCTTGAAGTATCGCCCAGTTCCCGGCTCGACCCTGGCTGCGTTACACATTGATTGGGGTTGTGTACGGGACTGATATTAAATGTGGCTTTAATTAATTTAGTTTAATATTGTTTGTGACCAGTGTTTGTTTAACCTTGTTTATTTCATTTTGGGCAGTGTGTTTTAGTGTAGTAGTTACCTGCCCCTTTGTTTCTTTTGTATGTTTACTTTATGATTATTTCTGTAACAATGTTTGTTTTGCAGTTGCTGTAGGCCGGTGGTGGTGTTGGTGACCCGGGTGGTGTCCTTCCCTTTTGTGTGCTGTGTGGTTGAGTGTTAATTATTTTTCATCTTAATATTTTCATGTCTGTAGACTCCCACTCCCTTCACTAGTTCCCCTCTGCACCAGTACGCTACAGCTCCTGCTCCTTATTTCTTTTCTTG
This sequence comes from Merluccius polli, assembly GCA_030340625.1. Lineage (NCBI taxonomy): Eukaryota > Metazoa > Chordata > Actinopteri > Gadiformes > Merlucciidae > Merluccius > Merluccius polli. The sequence goes on from JAOPHQ010004886.1 coordinate 102,268, forward strand.
TTCTTTATTTTCATAATTGGCTTTTAACATGTTTAATTGATATTTTGTAATAAAACATATTTTATAAAGTATCTGGATTTCACGTCTCTTGCCTAAAGTAACAAACTTGTGTCTTACTAGAGATATTAAATAATTATTTGGGTGAAACTCCCAAGGTGGCGTTGTCAGGCAATTTGTGACTTTGTATTGGTACAGCACTTTACTCGACGCTACCTTGAATTGGGGGAATGGGGCATTTTGATCCTGACATGTCATTATGCATACATTAAATAAATCTGTTGAACTCAAATTAAATACATATGTTAACATATTCAACCAGACACAATGTTGTATTTACTATTATTCACACATTTATTAACACCATCAACCACCCTCCCCCAGTTGGTTTGTCGGAGTTGAACTGTAACTTCATCTCTGAATGGTAACTTAACTGCATTCGTGATTCGTTTGAATGTTGTGAACGAGGGAGGAGCCGAGTCGGTCAGACTCGGCGAATGCGTTCGCGAATGCATTCGCGAATGAGAACGAGGGACGGAGGAACGAACGAACAACTCTTTATGGCGAACTGAACGACGCAAACTGATTCGCGCAAACGAATCACGAAATCCATCACTAACGGTCACTCCAGAGCTGTAGCCTATATCACCCACAATGCACTGCAGTGGTGCACGAAAAATACATCCATGCGGTGGCAGTAATGAGCCCCAAACACCGTTGTCTGCTGTTTGTTTACCACCAAAGAAGAAGAAAATGAATTAAAGGAGCCAGCACGGATCGGCCAGAGTAATTATGCAATTAGACTACCCGTTGTGGCTGCGTAATGACAGAGCCAACAATTTACAAGTGTAAGCATATACTGCTATTATAGGCTACTATTTGTCACAAATAAAAAATAAAAATAAACTAAAAATAGTGTATCTAAATAGCCTATCTATCTGATGTTACATATTTTGCTGTGCATTCTGTGTGGTTTAGGGATTGTTTCCATATTGTTACAGGGTCTGATGAGGAAACAGAGCTCCTCATTAAGCTCAGAATGAGCTATGAATGTTTATTTACCGGGAAGAGAAATGCCTCAAAGCTGGCCTGGGAGTGAGTTTGTTTGTAACCTACTGTGTCATTGCATATGAATGCATTTGTTACTTATTCAGGGATGCCAACTTTTGATGTCAGGTTGGCCTGAGATTCCGCAAACCTTTGACTTTGTAAAAAGTGCGTCTTTACTTTCTTAATAGTCTACAAGACGATTCCGTATAAAATTCGCAAAGAGAGGAAAATTAGAATGAGAATGTGTGACGTGAGACTCGCGCTCAATCCGTGAGAGTTGGCAGCTCAGCATATTACTTCTGATTCTAGAGACTTGCTTCTTTGTTGTGGTGCTAATTTTATTTGCGGGAGACTCTATAATGTTTTTAATGTATTTGGTGTGCATATCATAATTATTTTATTGTCAAACAGGACAATTGTACAGATGCATAAAGAATGCACAAACAACTACATGCTTTTTTCTCATTTGAAATTGAAGCAACCACTATAAATCCTTATAGACTACTGTTCCCTGTAACATCTATCCTACATGACTTTAAGTGTTGTGTTTGTATAGTTTTCTGAACCACAATCTTGAACAATAAAGGCCATTTAAAGACAATGATGAGGACGAGGATGGTGGTGGTAACAGGCCTAATAACTATCAGAAATAACAATCTAAAACTAATGTCAACTAAACTGGAAGTAGGTTAAATGTGTTTAAATAACCAAACGTTCTACAAATAAGGTAAAATAAATAAATAAATGAATTGTCTGAATAAAATATAAAACAAAAATAATAATTCTGAAATGACCAGGTGCTGGCCTATTGCTATATACGGATACTCAAAGATATGAGTCTCCGTATATTGCGCATTATTTGGAATAGGCAATAGAGCACTACTCCAACAACGTGTGGCCGATCCATGATTGTCAAGGCTGTTACTGGGCGAGGGCAGGTGCGTTTCATTTATCCCTTTTCCTCCTCCCCCGCCCACTTCCCCTCGGCTCTCCAAGTGGCCTCCGTGTGACGTATTACCAAGGGCTGAGGGCGAGTGAGCGAGGGCGACTCAACCGAGTATTGAAACGCAGCCCCGGTCTTAAATAGACCCTTTTCACAGTAGGTGAAACACAGGTGTAGCTCATCACATTAACTATGTGGTGCACCAGTATAGACACAACCAATCTAGTCAATATACATTCACCATGCTGGTGCTGCGACGGACACTAATGTTAAAATGACTCCTGCTACTGAACACCTGTGAAAAGGGTCAATTCAAGGGTGTGAAATGATGGTCGCTATTCGCTGAGTTGTTGCTTTGGTCTGAACGTGCAAGCAACCAATGACCATGACCGACCCCCGCCCATTCGTGTTGACAGATGAGCACGTCACCATGAAAAGAGTCATGAAATGAAATGTGACATGAAATGAATTGTCATGGAGAAAAGTCACTCGGAAATGTGTAATTCGAAAAAGTACCATTATGAAATAAATAAAAAGTGCCATTTGAAAATAAATCTTGTTATTATGAAATAAAAAGTAAATTAGATGTTTGTCTTATTGTGAAAATGACAATTATTAAACAAATTCCCTGTGTACGCTACTTGTTCCCTAAATAGTGTAGGCTACTAGTGTTCACTATATTTAGGGAATGAGGGCACAAGTGAGCCAATTCATACACTGCAAGACTTATTTCTGCCCTATATATATATATATATATATATGCATAGCAGTGTTCTTTGTCATTGTATTCATCCAATAGAGATGGTCAGTACAAGTTATTTATGCTAATTAGCTGTCAAGGGAGTTTTCCGGCGTACATAGTGTCCGAATTCCCTACCTTACTTGTTCCCTAAATAATGTACTATATAGGGATAAGGGAATGAGGCAACGACTTAGGACACGGCTTCAGATTTCCAAAATGGTGACGCCCCAAATAGTGCACTATAGGGAACAAGTGAGCAAATTCAGACATGGCCTCTCTCTCCTCGCCCCGGGCGGGCCATGTCTGCTCTCACAGAGGAATGGGAGGTGACAGGGACAGAGGAGGAGGAGGGCATCGCAGCAGCACCCCGGGCTACACAACAGCAACAGAGGAGAGGGAGAGAGGAGGGTTAGGGAACGGAGCGGTAATGAGGCACTGGCGATCAAATTCACCTGGAAATCAGTGCATCGGTTTAAATTGGTTCGTAGGGTTGAACCTCAAAATCACCACCATTTCGGTCCCACTTATGAAGAAGGTACAACTCCATCCAGCAGCTATAATGTACTAACGTTTGTTTCACTTTAACGGCTTGATGAATATTTGTGGTGACGTTGTTGCTATGGTGATCACACGCCTGCCCCCGCCTTCAACCTCAACCCCCCCCCCCCCCCCCCAGCAGACAAAAGCGAGGGATGAAGCGAGAGAGAAGAGGGGGGGGTGGGGGGGGGGGGTGGACTAACTAGACCCAAAAAGCAGACCCTGGAGCTATATGAATCACACACACACACACACACACACACACACACACACACACACACACACACACACACACACACACACACACACACACACATAGACACACTCATAAACACACAAACACACACACATACAGTATGTATTTCTATATGTATGACTACTACACACATTTGTCAGTATATATTGTACATTGTATTGGTACTATTCATATAGTGAACTGCCTACACTGTTCAGATCATCTTGCTGTACATATGTTGTTGCAATCTGCATGTTGCTATACTCTGCATTTACCAAATGTATCCTGTTCATACTGTACATACAACCTTACAGTGCACTTTTTGTATATCATAACTCTCCACTGTGCATCACTGCACATATTGTAAGATATAGCATTACTCGCTGTAGCACTTCCATTACCTGTATATCTGTAAATAATGCATTTAGACTTCTGCTTAGATTCTAACTGCATTTCATGGCTTTGTACCTGTACTCTGCATAATGACAATACAGTTTAATCTAATCTAATAATCTAAACATGCAGACACCCTCCCCATCCTGTTAACTCTTTATTTTACGACACAATGCTTTATACTTATTAATAATGTGTGGAGTGTGTGTGGTTGGTTTACAGCCTCAACTGGCCTGAGTCAGACTGGTTAGACTCTGGGTCTGGGTGAGGCTGCACAACCCAGGATGGCACCCAGGATGAACCAGCTATCACCACACACTCAGGAGAGAGCCAGTGTCATGACAGAGTGTACCATATGCTCGCCATCTCGAATAAATGGATATACTCTCTACCAACCAATTTCTTGTGTCGCGGGCCCCAACAAAAGCCACTTAGGTGGCGTGTGGCAGAAAACGACTGCTACACTTATGTGGAGTGTGTGGTTGATGGCTGGTTTACAGTCTCACCATCAACCCCACTCCACAAAGTGGTCTCACAACCACTTCAACATTTCACCCAAGTATTTATGATATGGTTTCATACCTGCATAACCAAGACAGTACGGCCAGTGTGTTAATAAGTAAGGCCGTTTATGTGTGTATAATATGTGGGTAATATTGATTTGCTTATCAGCCTATGACAGCCGGACACAATGGGAAAACCTGGTTAATATACCGAAGCTGCGTTCCGAATCGCATACTTTTTCTTTTTACTTTTAGTACGTACTGCAGCTGCCCTTACAAAGTACGCACTGTTGCATGCAGTACGCATACAATTGGGACGTCCTACAGGTGATTTCACTGATTAGCACACCTGCAACAAGAGACATATGTGCTCTCTCGGCGGCTCAGTCGATGTGACGTAGGCCTATCTCCCGCTGCGCAGAGGATTGTGGGTCAGAATAGCCAGAAAAGCATGCTGACTTGCATACTGCAAAATGCGACCGAATGGTTTAATTTAAACCGTTGCAAACATACATTATAGAAATAGATCAAATGCACAAAAGTAGAGAGTCAATGCAAGTCAGCATGCTTTTCTGGGACATACTAAATCTTGTTCTGGCATTGTAAATAGTATGGTAGTATGGATATTGGAACGCAACCCTAGATTTTATAAACAAAGATTTTATAAACCAAGCACTCAGTTTATTTACTTTACATAATTTCATCAAATATGAATGAGTTTATTTGCGGCTATACTGCCGCTCAGGAGGTAGAGCAGATTGTCAAGCGGAAGGTTGCTGTTTTAATCCCTGGCTCCTCCTAGTGTCGGTGTCCCTGAGCAAGACAGCTAATTA